>JAQIXS010000755.1:0-39234 GCA_034700785.1 Rossiulus vilnensis | reverse complement strand
TAAGTATCATAACCCTAAGCAACCGAAATGTTTGCAGCGTGAATTCAATTTAAAAATTAGGCGGTAATTTCAAAAAAAAAGAACAGATTACTCTGGATAATATTTGCTAGTACTAACGGAATATTTTTTCATTAAATGGAAATATTAGCAGTTCGCAAAATATTTTTTCTATTGCTTTCCTATAAACTTAAAGTTTATAGTTCCTGTATAATACTTAATAAAGTTAATAAATTAATAAAGTTAATAGTTTCTGCATTTCAAAAAATCTATCCAAAACTTCCAGTAATTATGTAATTAAAACAACGCAATAGAATGCATTCGATAATCCAGCCTAAGATAAACGACAGCCTAGCCTTAATTTAAAAAGCCAGTTGCAATTAAAATAAAACTGCCAGAGGCGTAACAACAGCTGATCAAATTATCAGACTCCATTGTCAATGTTCATATTTGTTTAAATAGATGATAACCCTGAAACGAATGATATTTAAGGCAAACTGTGAACATACCAGTCACTTGCAACCACCTTCTGGTAGCTATCCTCTCGCTCATCCACTATCTCAATTCGATTGAAATATCAATCTAAATCATAGCTGAAATGATTTTCAAAATTATTTCGATGGCCATGGTAGCAATGGTTTTTGCAGACAGCAAAATGCCGGTAAGAATAGCGTGTCTCGACTTGTTCTCATTTTGTAATTGTTATCATTTGTTGTCAACAATGATAAAAGTGTCTCAACTTGTTGTATAATTTATAATTTTTAGCCACAACATGTAACATTTATCTTTGTTCACTTAAATTTTTTTTAATGTAACTAGAATTAATTTTTTTTTATAAATTAAATACGTGCACAAGTGGACATGGAGAAATGCCGGACAGCTAAATGCAAAATTGGTCTTTGAATGGTTTAAGTAATTCTTGAACATTAAAAATACACGTAAATTTAGTGCTGAATTTGACGAATTTTACCTCCAGGATTTATTGTAAACGTCGTGTCACATGTTTCTATAAAATTAATTTTTTTTACTAGAGAGGTATAAACCACTTTCTGTGACAGTTAAAATAATATGCAGTAAAGTAAATAAAACAAAGTGAATGAAATCTATTCAGATCTTACTAGTAAAAAAAATCCAAGTTTATAGAAGTTGAAAAATGTAAAATTCAAAACATCCAAGTCCATTTTTAGGGTAATTTTGCATTAATATGCCCTAAATTTTTCCATATCCACTCGTCAGCTTGTTTAATTGTCTTCAATAAATTTCAATTAAATTAATATGGCAACATTGAACAATTATCCATTATTTTTTTAAATAAAGAGACAAATACCCTTGTTGTTGGTCTGATAATTTGAATTGCGTGTTTTAGTTTGTCCTGAATTCCATGTATTATGCCCAAATGTCCAGCGACCCAAACCTGTGCACCAGATGGACATGTTTCAACAACGCAGATAACTTTCAATGCCGCAATTTATGGTTCTCTAAAGAGGATCAAAAGTAAGGCATATCTTAATAATTCATAACACATTTGTTATCAACATTCAAAAACAAATTTCAAGAAATTATCGACTTGATCCTTGAGAACAATGCCGATGAACAAGGTTTTAGTTATTTTTAAAAAAATCCAAAAATATCTTTTATTCAAAATACCTGAAAGCATTTTGATTCAAGTGCTTTCATTGAACAAGTTTTTTTCTTGAAATCGAAGACAATTCAAGTGCATGCATTTGTTTTAAAATCAAATTGTATTCAAATCGATAAGAAGCAATACGTTTCTTTGTTTCTGTGTAGGGAACATGATGAAAAAGAATTTTATATCATGATGGATAATAAAACCAACGAAGTATATACCGCAGACGATAAAAAGGGTAAGTTCAGTTATTCAAAACCTACATAGCCTATAAAACATAACAATTATAACAATCGTTTCTACTTTGAATGTTTTCACTTTTAGAAAGGGACCCCCCAGGAAATGTTTTAACCGAAACGGAAGAAAACAACGTCAAGAAATTCGTTTATAAAGATGAAAACGATAAAATTAGTAAGTGTAACTTTTTTTCTAAATTCATAAAGTAATTGGTGAAGAAATATTTCACGACTGATTATAATTAGGTTTTTAACGACAGATGAGTAATATCCAGTCATATCCTTTAATGATAAACTTTAATCATCTTAGCATTTTAAAGAATTGAAAAGTGCTCGAATTAAAATTGACTTAAACATTTTTATACTTGAATATATACAAAATAAACATGAATTAAACTTAAATTTATTATTATAGAAGGTCACAAACCGGTTGATTATAGTTTGTTTTGTGGTAAAACAGATTAATTGTTGGAAAAGAAAAGTTATAAAAAGTTATTCTTTGGTTGATCGTCTCCAATACGATACCAAATTATTAGAACACTGCTCAAAACAATGGCAATTAACAAAAAAAACAATTTGTATTTTGCAGTTAAGGTGGAGTGTTTTACCGAACAAAGGGAGACAACGGAAGAAGAACAAGAAACATTGAAAAAGATTTGCAAACAAGAAGGAATTGAAATTAAACCCGTTGACCAAACCGAGAAGTGCGAAAAACTTCCACCCTTCTAATTTTCTTGTGGGTCAGAAGTCAATTCCTTTTGCACCTCTGATAATACAATCACATTGTTATTATTGGTAATAGCATGGTCTATGTATAACAAGAGTATCAACAGCCTTAGCCAATAAGAAACGTTATGCTTATTGGTTAGTTTTCTGGATTTCCCCTTCATAAAGGAAGCCACGCCCACGACGCCTACTGAAGCCTCCAATGAATGACCTCCAGAAACAACCACGTGGAAACTTAATGGACAGGAAAGATTAATCGCACAACCGGTTCTCTCTTTCTATTGGTCCATTTGAATTCCCCTGATACTTTTGTTATACACAGACCATTGTATTGGTCATTGTTTTCAAGCACTTTTAACAGACTCATGGAATTGCCAAAAACAGTTGTTTAGCAGAAATAAAAATGGTATCAACGCAGAACTTGATTCATTTTCCAAAACACATTGCATGCCAGACTGCTGTTAATCATAAAAAAGATGGACACTTATAACTCACACTTTTAACCACATTACAACAACACGAGTTAAGGTGTACTGTTTAAATCAATCTAACACCAGATGGAAGGAAACGGTGTGGAGAAGACCAGTAGGTATGTCGTATGTGGTATGAGGTATGACCATCGGTACATACCATGCAAAATGTGGGGCCTTTTGCACCATTTATTGGTGGTAATATTTTATTACTTCACCAAATATTGATGTACTATACAATATCAAATTAACTGAATCGCACTCTGTGGACTACTAACATGTCCTAATGTGTACTAAATGTGTATCTGCTTTGGATTTTTTCATCCCTCTGCAAGTGTCTGAAGAAGCTATAACTTTAAATGAAACCTTATTATCATGAAAAAAAGTAGTATAAACTATTTGAAAGTGTCTACATCTGTAATAAGAAAAAATATTCCACTTATAAGCCTTTATTCAGACCAATTCCCTGACATTTTCAGGGTCATGCTCTTATTTTTTTCCAGGTTACCAGGTTTCCCAGGTTTTTCCAGAAACAATTACCCCTCCATTTATCCCCTTAGAATGGACAAGTTCATAGTTCACCCCCTATGCATTTGATTTAAGTATTTGTTATTAATTTATAAAAAATTTGACCCTTAAAAGTGCATGTAAAAAAGCATAAATGTAACATGTTAATTATTACGTTAACATGTTGTGAATTTCTTTTTCTGGTCTTAGATATACACAATAGTAAGTAAATAAAAGCATAGTAACAATAATAACGATGCTAATGGCTGCATTTTTTAACATTATTTATTTTATAAAAATTGATTGACAAGTTTGGTTGTTTTGCTAATAGAATTTTCGGCACATAAATAATTCATCAGTTATAAAAAAGCCAAAACAAAATTATATAAAATTTCCGAAAATAATTAAATCGTTTTCATATAAACGTTTTAAATTACAATCATCGGAAGCAATTAAAGTTACTTTATTTGAATATGGACGTTTAATTGGCAAAATAATTAATTATTGAATTATAATCAATCCTATACACATAAAGGTGGCTTTCTCTTTGCTGGAAGGCATGATCTATAAGCTGAATAGCTCTGATTGGCTTAAGCTCAAGGTAATAATAACAACATTAAGCAGACTAGGAGCTGTGAAGGTTGAAACGTGGCCTAGTTAAGCAGGGTCTCAATTTTTTATTTCAATTTTTCATTTGCTCTGAATTGTGCAGTAGCTTTCAAAACATTTCAAACAATAAGAGGAATATATTATTTGTATAACAATAACATCACTTCACGTTTATCTGAATTTCCTATAGATTTCATATAATTTTTATTTCTAAACACGCATACCCTTATCAATAATCTACGTTTACAGCTGATGATGTAGTAAAAATGGCTGACAATAGCTATTATAACTGTGCCCCTGTCTGAAATAATATTTGACTTCGGTTTCAAGAGTATTATTTCAGACAATTACAATTGAAATTGAATTAGCTAGAACGAATTCATGCAGCCATTTTGCTTCCAAAATGGTTGCCTTAAGTTGGCATTTGTCAATTAGCCAATGAGAGAGCTATTCAGCTTATCGATTATATCATCCAGCAATAATAAAGCCAATCACAACCGATGAAGAGTTAGTCATTGGAACAGGAAAGACCAATCGCACAAAAGGCTCTCGCATTCTATTGGTCCGTTCGAATTCGCAGTCTATTCTTTCGTTAATCCAGCTATAGTTTCAAAACATTTCCACTCGTTTGTGATTGTTATTGTTTTGACTTTCAAACAGTGAGCTCACCTAGCAGCTGCTCGAATTGTGTAACAAGGCCTTATTACGCACGCAAGCTGATTATTTTTAATTTCCACGATAATATTTGCTTTGAAATGCAATTGCCAAATGTTTCACAAAAGCAATTGTTGATCGTAAATTTGAAACCCAGTTGCAAATGTGATTAAAGACCAAAAAACAACAGCTGAACAATCAAAAGGATGGGGGGCAATGTGCATCGTGTTTTCAATTCCCAATGATTCATTGTTTATGAAAATTTGACATTGAAATGAACATCTATTTAAGGCAGAGTGAGACGCCACCAATCATTCGCTACGAACTTCTTATAGTGATTATATCGCTCATCCTTAAACTCATTTCGGTTGAAATATTTTATCTGAATCGAGCAGAAATGATTTTCAAAAATGTTATTTTGATCGCGTTGGCTGCAGTTGCATCGGCAAGAGAAATAAAATTGGTAAGATTTGCTAGTCTTTTCATTTTTTTCAAGTGTTGCTAAATGCATAAAATATTTGATTAATCAGATCTTAGGACTATAAATGGCCTTAAGAATGATAAATTCCCTTTGTGTTGCATATGGCTATCAGATTTAAAAAATCATTTCAGCCTACTTTTGTGTAATTATGCATATTTTAGGTAGAAATTTTTTTTTGAACTGATAACCACACTATGTAGTGTAAAATAAAGTTTAACATTTCAACAAATAATTAGAAAAATTATAAATTTCAATTCAGTGCCACTACAAACACAGTTTAAGTTATTTTCTAAACATTTTCAACGTCGTTTCTAATATCATATTTTTCTCTTAAAAAATGTGTGTAGTTCAGTGGATAAATTCACAGATTGTTTTAAAGTGGATAAGGAATCATGTTGAATTAATAAGTTTTACTTTCAGTTGGAAAGCGGTTATTATGTCCAAATGTCCAGCGAGCAAAAGGACAGATGTGTCATCTGGAAATGCCTTGTACATAATTCTAACTTTGCTTGCACAACTTATAGGGAAGATGTAGAATTGTAATGCATATTTTATCCATGTAGCATTTTTTAACATTAAATACTAGATTGTCATTTGATTTTATAGCGCAAGAAAGTGGTGAGAAAATTTTAGCAATCTTAGAATCCCAGAAGCCACATGTTTACAATTTGAAATTTATTATCAACTATATATTATATATAACAAGTTGATATTTACAATTATTTCTTAAAAAATACATAATTACTCCGTTTAAAGAATGCCAAAGCAAATATGATGAATAACACTAAAACAAATGAAAGTTTCATTTTACAAAATGAAGTATTCGTATTTTTTAAAAATTAAAAAAATAACAAACCGATTTGTAGCTTAAGACTATTTGTTACGTCGAAAACAATAACTGTTGTGTTTTAAATTAATATCACGATTCTACAATTTATTTGAAACTTATGTGTTTGTTGTGCAGGAATGTCGATCTTCAAAACGAATTTTTTGTCCGGATTGATGAAAAGACTGGAAAACCTTATTGGGGTAAAAAAACTGAGGGTAAGTTTGAGTATTTTAAATGTAGAACAATCGTATATCATACATTAAATTCAATATCAAATCAATTGAAATGTTGACATGTCAAATGAACATCGAATGTATGTTTCTTTCACATTAGGTTTTAAAGTAGAGGCTGACCCTCCAGGAAACACGTGTACTTTGACCCAGACAGATGACGAACAGGTCACGAAATTAGTTGTGAAGGATAAAAACAACAAAACTGGTAAGTTTTCTATAAATTTGAAACTTCTTTGACCAAAGTAGTCGTAGTTTTTTATTTGTTGTAAATGATACTTCAGTAAATAATATTCAGAAATGTTGCAGAATATGAAATTAACAACGTTTAAAAGCATCCTGTCATTGTTATAGCTTCATGTTTTAACAAACTTATCAATTATAAGCCATAGTCCTGGTTTTTTTTTCAAATTAGTACGAACTCTCGTTACCATCGTAAAAAGAACATTATTTTAAAATGGGAAATAAACAATTAAAGTAAAAAAAATCGAAACATACGAATATCAATTCGATAACTTGTTTTAAAAATACATTAAAGCCTTTCATAATGTTTTATTTTAAAAAAAGTCAAAACAATTAAAATATACGAACTTAAAAATACTTTAAAAATAAAGTAACGCTTTTCATGATGTTTTTTTTAAAAAAAGTCAAAAAAATTGAAATATACGAACTTAAAAATACAAATTTTTTAACAAGCTGTTTTCATATTTTGTAGTGATGGTGCAATGTGTAACCCGTCAAAAACACTTGAATGAAGACGAAAAGAAATGTGTGGAAAATTTTTGCAAAGAAGAAGAAATCGAAATGAAAACTGATAATCGAAACAACGATTGCAAAAGACCAACATAATTCATTTTCATTTGCAGAAAGCAATTTCATTAGTCTCTCTCTTATGTCTCTATTAATCTCTATTACATTTATTGCAATTAATAAAAACCTCAACAACACAACTATTTTGTTATTGTTTTATTTCGTACAACTATTGTGTTTGGTTTTTTTGTTATGGGTAAATTTCATTCTATTACAAACCATAGGTTAACCTTGCGTTTTGCTTAATAATTGATTGTGATTGTGATTTTGGGTCAAATTCCAGTAAGAAATTAGCTAAAGAATATTACGAATTAAAAGGAACGAATAAATGATACCTACAATTCGTTAAAAATCTAAGAAAACGTAAATAATGACTTTATAAAACCGTTAAAATATAGGTAATATAGGATATTTTGCTAAAAATATAGGAAGAAAATACAGAATAATCAAACAAAAAATAGGAAATATAAGACATTTGGCTAAAATATAGGATAATCAAATCATAACATAATTTTGTAATTGTATTATTTTATTTTATTATTCTCTTTTTATTATTTAATTTTATTATCGTATATTTTAATCATAAAATGTTAGAAATATAGGAAATGTAAGATATTTAGGCAATATATATGAAAATATTGACTAATTAATTTAAACAAATAGGAAATATAAGATATTTTGCTAAAATATAGGATAATCAAACAAAAGATGGAAAATATAGGATTTATAGGATGTGTGGGATGCCTGCATGCTCTTCATGAACTATATTTTGTATAAATATTAAAATTAACTGAAGCATTTATGACCCCACACCAAATACGGACAGAAGTTACGTTATTTACCAAAAGGAAAATGCAATAACTGCAAGGAATATATATCAGGAAAACCGTAACAAAACTAAAGCAACGTATTTTTACAACCATGGGTTACAAATATACAAAACAATAACTCCGAGGTCAGACATATATATATTTATATATATATATATTTGTATACAATAAAATAGAAGACTAGCTTCAAATGAAATTAATCACGAAATATAAAATGATTCCGTGACATATGACAGTGACTTTCCTTTTCACTACAAATATTTACAAGAAATAAACGTATGAGAAATACTGATCATTGTATATTGAAATAAATTTGAAATAATAAAAAAATAATAAATGTACCAGCAGCTGTGTAATATAATGCCTTTTTTGGTCTACAAATATTATTTGGGATCAGCGTTATTGGTTCCCACATTTATGAAAATATTTTTAACATCAATATTTTTATAAACCTATATAAACTTTTAAATAATTTCGGTATTTTCAGGTAACTTCACATGATTCTGCCTCATAAACTTTCTATTTCTATTAAATATAATAAAATCAATCTCGAACAATTTCACAATTAACCACCTCGACTGATATAAAAAATTAAAAACATCACAAAAAGCAATATTTCGTAATTATTAAGTATAAACGTTAATTGCGTCCTATGTCAATTAGGTTTATGCAAATACATACACTGTACACGTAAATACTTGACATGAACAATTAATGATGATATTTGGTAAGTTGACCGCCCTTGACGTGTTATCTAACGTCATCTCAGGCGATTAACACAATGACTAATTGCGATCAACAAGATCCTTTAATTGATCAATTACCCTGAAGGTCATAATGAACGTTTTATGAAACGTTTTGCTGGAATTTATTTTAACACTTATAGCAACGAAATACTGTAATTTCCAAACGTGATATTAAACCAGACCTTTCTTTCAATGTATTTGTTTTAAAATTTCATTAAACTCCAATAATTATAAGTTATATTATAATTAATTATTATAATATTTATTTATAACATTTTACTAAAACTTTTACTTACAACCAGCTATTTTTTGATTGAGTTTTTTCAAACGTTTTAATCAAATTGCGTATGTCAATGTAACTTTATTCTAAAATTAATTAATTATGATCTTTATTTTCTTCAAATTTTTCGTCAAGGATGTTTCTAGTGTTCCTCACAATCTAATTTTCGATAAATTCAAGACAAGACGAATCCACCACTCGTTAAAAAAAAAATTTCGAAAATGTTCGTTTTGTTACAAATTTTCTTTTTCAATAAATCTGTAAGAAAACTTGGTATAAAACTAGAATTAAATTAACGGTGAATGTAAAATTCACTTTACGAACTTCACATTTTCAACACGTAAACAAATAATCTATTAAACACTCTGTGCAAAGGTCCAAAATACTGGTAATTTTTTGTAATTTTGCTAAATTTTGTAATTAGGGTATGTGACACCAATCATTAATTTCAACTTGAATGTTGAGAGCCTGATCATTTCAAAAACACGATGGCTTTATTTATGGATGGCCTTCCCCAAAACCACCATTACCAAAATCTACAATCAACATACCAAAAGCCTATGCAATTCAAAATAAACACAAAAAACGTTGCAAACATTGTCTAAAAAACATGCAAATAACAGGTGTCCAAATGAGATAATTGTTATTCAGAAGCAACACCTATAACAAATAATATTAAGTGTAATTATGGTCGATTAATCAAGTCTGAGGTGTATATAAAGGTCCACCGATGACCAAGGAAGTCACTTCACCACATCGAGTGTTCCTTCCCATTGATCATCATCAATAGTTTCTGATCAACTGAAACCGATCCTTCGATTAACATGATGTTCTTCAACGTTATTTTGGTTATATCGGTGTTGGCAGTATGCGGAAAATGCGAAGAAGAAGGGGTAATATATTTTTTCCATATTTACGTAAATTTTTTAGTAATAACTTGTAGTTTTACAAATATTATTTCGACACCTTTTAAGAATTATTGTTAAAAACCTAATAATTAATTAAAGCCATTACGAATGTATCTACGTGTATAGTAAAACTAGGATAATTTCATTTTTTTCATATTTACGTAAATTTTTAGTAAAACTTTTATTTTTATAAATATTATTTTGACACCTTTTAAGAATAATTTTTAAAAACCTGATCATTAATTAAAGCCATTAAGAATGTATCTACATGTACAGTAAAATTAGGATAATTTCATTTTTTTTCATATTTACGTACATTTTTCCTAATAACTTTTATTTTTACAAATATTATTTCGACACCTTTTAAGACTTATTTTTAAAAACCTGATCATTAATTAAAGCCATTACGAATGTATCTACGTGTATTGTAAAATTAGGATAATATCATTTTTCTTTCATATTTACGTAAATTTTTAGTAATAATTTGTATTTTTATAAATATTATTTCGACACCTTTTATGACTTATTTTTAAAAACCTGATCATCAATTTAAGTATAGTAAAATTAGGATAATATCATAAATTTACATAAATTTATCGCAATTGCTTAACATTTTTCAATATTATTTCGACACCTTTTCAGACCCAGGAACAAACGTCAGCTTATTACGTCCAACTGACCACTGGTCATCAACAGAAATGTAATTGGGTGTCTTGCACCGGATTTTACGGTCGGGCTTCTTGCATTAGACGTTTCGTTGACAACAAAGGGTATGTCTTTTTACAGTATTGCATTTTAACATATTACATACAAATTTAATTAAATTAAAATTAAAAATCTGATTTTAACTGTAATTAAATACGTTTCATTGCCGTTTCAAAATAAACATTAAAAGAGATAGTAATTAGGTTTAAAATAAACAGACGAATTAGTAAGATTTTCATTTTTTTTTTCACTATGAGGTTTTTAATTTTTGTAATGAAAATATAATGTTTTGTTTTGTTTTTATTTATCGTTTGTAGAATTTTAACTGCTACAAACGTTCAAATTTTTAGTTTGGAATATGTATGTACTTTATTATAAAAAAATATATATTAATTGTACAAGAACATATCATAATTTTACACACAAAAAACAATAACTGTTCATAGCATCAATTCTAAGGAATTGCATTTTATATTCGAATTTTCATTAAAGTATTTAATTTCTATGTTTTTCAGTAAACATGGAAAAGAAATTTTTTATATCAGAACGGACGAACTTGGTCATTTGTATCCCACAAATTCCCCCGATGGTAAGGTTGAATTTTTTAAAAAAAAATCAAACAATAAATCTTTTGTTTTCATATTGTCATATTTCTGAAAACGAAACAAAAAAAATGAAAAAAGACGTTTTCGACAATTTATAAGCTTTCTGTTAAATATTTTAATAACTTTTAATAACTTCCTTTAAGTTAATAAACTGCATTAAATAATAACTAACTTACAATTAGTAATTTATTTATTTTAAATATTTTGGTGTCATTCTAAACGTTGTAGTTTTTTTTTAGGTAATAATACATTGGGACTTTCCATCGATGAAGTAATCGAACAAGACGTGAATAGACTTACTCTTAAGAATAAAGATGGTGGCATTAGTGAGTCTTAATACATTATTTTTCACAAATAAAATTAAATAATAAAACATCACAACCTTTTTTTCAAATGCAAGATTTGGCCCTCTTCTAAAAATAGTGAAATTTACCTAATATTAGTTATTAAACAATAATCACGTTTTAATAGTGAAATATCGCCAAAATGCAAGTATTTATCTTCTAATTTTTATATTTCTTATATTGCAGTTCAAACCGATTGCATGACACTGAAAGAAATTCCGACAGAAAAAGAAAAGGAAATTATAAAAACTTTTTGTAAGGTCGACGGACTGAAACATATTACCAACAACAAGTACAAGTGCTTGAAATAAGACTTCATTCGAAAACTGCAATACACGCTGTATTTGCCTGCTATGTAATTCACTTACTAAAGTTTCATTCTTGAGGGTAAAAAAAGGTGAATTCTAGTCAAATGATGTAATCGGTATTAACATTATTAAGCATAATAAAAAAATTTCAAAACTGATTTTAACACAAATTTGTCATTATATTAATAGTGCTTGGCACACAAGTAAATTCAAGGACAATAGTTTAGATATGCAAGTAGGTCACCATGACATCAATCCTGAGCCTCCGCATCACCAGTCCGAAGACTATAAAGGCACTTCCACTCCTTAAGCACAACCATCTGTTTACTGAGTATGCTCACACCTGAGAGAAAGGAGGCGCACCCAGGCGAGCAAGGCCACCAGACAGAGCTGGTCAGCTAACAAAAGCTCAGCCTGGCACCAACGAAACAGAGTACAAGCATTACAAACCCGCAACCAACCTTACAGTGTGAGCTCCTCAGTTGCGAAACATTTTAATCTAGGCATCGCCGGTAACAGGGATGACAAGAGAAGTCAACCCTGGAGTTCACCACCAACCAATAGGATGCAGGAGCCTTGTATGCGGTTAATCTTTCCTGTCCTTTCACTCATTCGCCATCCGGTGGCCATCGGCTCGCTTTCTCTATGCTGGAAGGCGTAATCTATAAGCTGACTAGTTCCCATTGGCTTTCGCCTAGCCTATTCTTTTCTTAATCGGACTTCAGTGGAAAATACACGCAGTCTGAAAAGGTAAAACTGACGGATTTTCAGCCCATTGTCCACGCATTCCACCGCGGTAATATTTCAACAGTCAACTGGTAGTGCGTACTAAGTGCGCACTAGTTTAAAATAAGTTAATACCAGGTACGTCATTGACGTCGTCTATTTGTCATTGTTTCTCAAACCATATGCAGGTGATTATTCACTGTCAGTCATTTGTGTAGATCCTCATTGTCATCACCAAGGTCCAGAGACATACAAGTTTTTCATGGGTAAGTAAATTTGTTAACAGACAGCTGTTAACACTGAGTTTTTCAAAAGACAACTGCTGTTCAAATCGAAAACAAAAGTTGCCATCGCAATGCATAATGATGAGGGCTGATTTATCGCTAATCGAATGGATGGATCACTTTATAAAATCGATCCAATTGTGATCCAGTCGATCGCTGCATAGCCACATCTTCAGTCGCAGTTAATTTAATTCTAGGTTTTAGAAAAAGTATCCAAAAATACCAAAAAATGATTTTTAAACTTTTTCTCTTCGTTTCGCTGGTCGTTGCAAATGCAAAAGATATTTACGAAAAAGCAGTAGAAGAAACTAAGGTAAGGCTTATCATCTCAATTTAAAAAATTCATAGGCATTGAAGCAATTTTTTTAAAATCTAACCAACTTCATTTTCTTAATTTCTTAATGACGCCATAGGTGTAAATTTTGTAAATCTGGGTTTTTCAAGTCTTAGGTTTTAACCTCAACATTTTACAGATATTTTTTTATTGTTAAAAGAAAACCCTTTGGGGTAAATTACAATAAGACAAAAATTTGTATAGAAATTTCCCAGATTAAATGGAACGAAAATATTTTAAAAACCACAACAACAACAACATGATTAGAAATTATAATAAAACAAAGACATTTAAGCCAAGAATATGTTATTCATCTAGTATGAAATCATGGACTGCTTTTGGCCAGAAGAGCATGTTTACCCTTGGGGAAATACTTCTGAATCTTCCCTGTTGCAAATGTGCACATCTTTTATATATTTGAACTTCACTCTGATGAGTACAGTTGAAAGATACATGTGTTAACCACCGGAAGTTGATACTTCAGGTTCTACCAAAAATTAGATTTACGACATCCGGTTCGAGTTTTTAGGGAAATGTATCTGTTACATGTTAACACATATATCTTTCAACTCTACTTATCAAGAGTGAAGTTTAAATATATTTAGGATGTGCACATTTGCAACAGGGAAGATACGGAAGTATAGCCACCCTTAGTGCTTTGTCAACGTTGTTGTTGTTGTTGTTGTTGTTGTTGCATTAATTAAATTATATTTTTTTTAGGATTTGGAAGGAACCTCTTACGTTCAGCGTGCCAACAATCCGGAAGTGAAATGCGCAAAGTGGGAATGCGAAAAAATCGGAACAATTGGATTTTATTGCAAAACCAGTGGGAATGAGTAAGAAACTTAATTATTTTATTATTTTATTAGGAAGTAAAAAAGAAGTCGATGTTCTGGACACATGAACAAATTCTAATGTCGATTAAATCGGTTTTTTTTTTTTGTCAAATCTTTTTGTCAATGAAATTGTTCTCGCTAAAGTGGCCTTATTTACCTATTATTTCTAATATAGTTTTTTTTAAAATGTTTCTTTTTATTAACTGTAAATAAATTTATAAAATGTTGACGCTAAAATCACGGATTTTAAAACCCAAATTTGCACCCAAAAAAATTAATGTGGAATTTTTTTTATGCATCGAATTGCAAGGTAAAATCCCGCCTTTGTAACTTAATTTTTCCAAAAATTTCTGCCTACGGCGTTCGTTTTAATTGGGAAATGTAATTAGGAAAATTAGAATTAGAATCATTGATTAAATTGATCGTTTTGCAGTGATACTGATGGCGGATTTGCTATCGTAATGAGGGAGAAGAGCAAGATGTACCCTGCAGATGTATATCAGGGAAATTCAGAAGGGGGTGAGTTTAATTACACGTATATATATATTCTATTTACGAAAATTACAAATAAAATATAGAAACATCTAAAAAATAAAAAAATAAAAATAATAAAAATGTCCAATTGCACGTTTACACATGTATATTTACTAAATTATTAACATTAACGAACTCATCAGCTCTATTCTATTGTAGTTTTATATTATTTATCAGTCACCATTTGTATCGTATATATATTTACAGCATAGCCTACATTATATTAGTTATTATATCGTATTTTTAAATCATATTCTCAAATCTTATTGCAGAATTTTTCTACGACATTACAATAGACAACGAGCAAGGAGTAACGAAGTACACTTTGATATTGCCTAAACGTAGAGGTGATTTTTTATGCATAATAAAACTTAAAAAATGCGAAAATTGTGCTACATTAAGCCCTTTCTTCGATCATCGTAACAAAACATTAAATTCCTTTACCAAATCTTTTTTATCATCACATCTTTTTTTTAAAAAATTATAATGAATCTTTCATTCTTGCAACATGAAAGTCACGAAAGGCTGAACGGGATATCAACCATAAATTGAACGCAAATAATGGTTTGATAGGCAATTATTATTATTATTATTATTATTTTTGAAAAAGAAGATAAATCATCATGGTAAAAAAAACAAAATACAAGCAGAAGAATTTTTTTTTGAAATTCCCTTTCGGATTATCTAGTTGCTTTCTTTAGATGCAACCACTGACATAAACTTCATGGCACAAAATGATTGCATTCAATGCATAATCCACTGTTATATTTTTTTTTCTCCAGTTAAATGTTTAACCAAGAATCCAATACCGACTGAAGAAGAAATAAAAGTCATGGAAAAGTTGTGCGCAGGGGACGACATGAAAACCGTGAATAACACCAACTGTTGGAATTGATCGATTTTCGACTTGATCAAAGACGCCATGTATTTATTTTCATTATAACGACACATTGCATCTATTTGAAATTAGTTAAGTTTAATTTAAAGCAAACCTTAAATTCAAACACACCGCACATGTCCCAGTTCCTATACAAAATTTTCACAAACTTTTAATGGACATAAAAGTTTTAACAATTGACCTTCTGATATTTGCGTTTCTGATATTATATTTATAAAATAGTAGGCTTAAGGTAGTTGGGAATTCAATATTATTGCATATCATACATGTATAATGCAATCACATATCACATAATCAATTGGGATTCAGCAATTCGAGGTTGACATTTCACGTTCATTTCACGAAAATTTCCCTGACTTCAGCATTAAAACCTGAAACCACTGACTTTTTTCCAGGACGTTTCTAACTTCCCCGACCATTCTCTGACAATTTTCAAGGTCAGTTGAAACTCACAGGAGCATTCAAACAAATCATCTTCAGTGGAAAGAAGAAATCCCTTTCTCATTCCGCTGAATAAATTCCAATTATAATATCAAATTGGACAGGGAATTCGAGCTTAGAAGCATGAGAAACACTCCCTGATCCCCCTTCAACACACCATCAATATTAAGTTTATCATACGTAATCTGGTGAAATCTTAACACTCACAACATTAATCCATTCAAAACCTCGAGGTCCACGGAATAAATAATACCCCCAAAAGACACCCAAAACTGAGATTGAATATCATCAAAGTGTTTCAAAAAAAATGTGTCGATGTGATAAGCATCTCCATCATCGCTAATCTTCCTGTCAAAGCGGGTAACGCACTTCAAGAAATCCCACCTGATTAATTTAAAATCAAGGGCATTTCAAGGTCGTCGCAGTGCTTTTCGAGACCAAGGTTCGCAGGGTTGCTCGCGATGACCACCTGTTCCCCCCCCCCTCCCCCAAAAAAAACCCGATCGGATCCAGCATTTTCAAAACATTAGCTGAAATTGAAGAAATCACCGTGATTTCTAAGCCTCGTAGCAAACCGACCAGCAGCGTCCATTACCCCCAGACGGCCATGATTGCATACTTGACCAATGAAATTTTCTTGCTTTAATTAAATGGTCTAACCTAACCTAACCTAACCTAACCTAACCTAACCTAACCCCCCTCCCTCCTTACGTCCTCACCTCTTCATTTCTAGGTCCTTCATGTACCTCCGGTCCATTGTCTCCAGGCGAACTTTTCATCGATACAAATTTCCTTTACCTCAAGTCGGCTCAGATTCCCAACGTCTGGTGGACGTCGTGGTGGACAATCGTGACCTCCAAACGACCTTGATTCCCCGGCCGAAAATTCCTTCGTTACTTCGGCCACTTCCAGAGCACACGCGTATTTTATTTTTGGTTTTTGTTTTTTCTTGACGGAATCCATTAAAAAAATCACGAAAATTTGCCCCCGCCATCTTGTTTTTTTGCGACGAAACCGGAAGGCACGCTTCGGTCACGTGACCGGAAGCCTCCAGGGCGAATCGCCATCCTGGGGCCTCTGGCAATGGCCATCTTTGTCCCGTTGGGACAAAGATGGCGGAAAAATGGACCTTCGAACCCGCAATTTATGTCCGACGAAATTTCCGAAAAATTTCTTCGTTTTAAAAGGAATGCCGTAAGCGAAAGAAATGTTTTGCAAATTTTGGCAATTTTGAAGTTCGCAAAAACTTTCACCATTTTCAAATCAGGGATTTTAGCTTGCAATTCGATACGGAGAATTTCTGAGAAATTTCACCAATTGAAAAGAAAACCCTAGGCGAAAAATTTTGCAAATTTCTGTTTCAAATCGGAGATTTTAGCCGGCAATTTAATACTGCAAAATTTCTGAGAAATTTCCCAATTGAAATTTTGTGAAAATTTTGCAAATTTGGATTTCAAAATCCGAGATTTTAGCCTGCGATTGAATAAAACGTGTTTTTTTTTTAGAAATTTCACCAATTGAAAAGAAAGCCGTAGGCGAAAATTTTGCAAATTTGGGTTTCAAATACGGAATTTTAGCCTGCAATTTAATACGAAAAAAAATTCCGAGAAATTTCCTAATTGAAATTCTCTAAAATTTTGCAAATTTTGGTTTCAAAAAATCCGGGATTTCAGCCTGAAAACAGAAAAGACCGACCTCACAAAACGCTCTCTCCTCCTATTGGTCCGTTTTGAATTCTTAATCCATTCTTTCGTTAATCCGACCATAGCCGTGGCATCCATCCGACCATCCAAAGTCATTTTTTTTATTTATATCCTTGAAAACTCACATCAATAACTCACGTTTCGCATCGCTTCCGTGTCGAACTTCGGACCGGAAGTCTCAAGAGTCTTCGGAGAAGAAGTCCGCCAGGTGGCAGGCCGTCTTCTCGTCCAGTCCGAACTCCAAGAACTGGTCAGTTCCCGTCGCCGCGGCCATTCCGGCCACGCTTCCGCATCCGTCCAGAAGCATGCCGCTTTCTGAAACAGTGAAACCTCGCTATGTAGTGAATCGGTCAACGTAGTCAGGTGGTCAACGTACAGTGCATAGAAAACGAATTTCACAAAAATCTTGAGAAAACAAAAATTGTTTTTAGTTAAATTTGTAAAAACCTTACACCTTTTAAACCATGCAAAACTACGAGTACATGAATTAAGCGATTTTATTTGAGATTTTGTAAAATTCTTGTAAACTTTGAATTTTTCCAATTTTCTTTTTCCATTGAATTTAATTTTTTTCCAACAAATATTGACGTCGCATGGCCTACACGACGAAATTTAAGAAAAGCACCGGCCACATGGAGCTAAATTAATATGGATTAGATTTTATTCGAAATTACTAAAAGAATAAAAAAAAAATTAAAAAAAACTAAATTAAGGAAACTTGAAAAATCCGTCGAAAAACATTTTCTGCTTTCAAATTCTTCACATAAATGTTAAATTAATATTTTTCCCCAAAAATTTAGAATTTGTCGTCTACTAGGGTTTCAGGTTAGATTCGCAATTTTCCTATTTTCCATAAATTTCCTATTTTATCGATAAAAAGTAGAAATTTGAAAACACCGCCCCTAAACGTGGCTTCCCCGCACGGCTGCCTCGCACTGCGGGTTGGCTAACGTTAACAATTTTTTATATCAAATTTATTTAAAATAAAAATTATAAAATAAACTGAGCCTTTTGAATATTACAAATCAAAGCCGAAACCCTAGTGGACGACCGATTCCACATTGGGGGAAACACAAATCGAGCAATTATAATACATATTTGAAGCAAAAAAATGTGCCCTGTAAATAGTTTTGCATAGGTGGGCGTGCTTTCGGCTAACCGGTCCTCGGATAATCGAGCTTTCGCTGAAATTCTCCGTCGTGCTGAGGAGGGAAACTCAGAAAGTGGCCAGCGGTCAAAGCACGCAGGCGGTCAATATACGAGGGGTGTAATTATCATTAAATTACGTTATAGGATCCATCCCACCATGGGGTCAAGCGTTCAATGCGCATGTAGAAAATGAGGCAATCATCGATGGGTGTGTGGTTTTTTTTTTTTCAAAATAATACCCACGCAGACTCTCCACTGACCTTGACCGTTGAGTCCGAGTTGAGCCAGGACGGCGATGACCGCTTCCTCGGACGTCGAATCTTCCACGAACTCCGTCAAACTGCCCTTCAGGTTGGTCAGCGCGGTAGGGGAGTGAGCCTGCATCAGGAGTGGGATTTAAGACGAAATGTCACCGTTTAGGGCATGCGATGGGATTAAAATTTTAAAAAATTTGTATAATTTTGTAAAAACTTTTTAAAAAATTTGAAAGAAAAACAAACGTTAGCCAACCCGCAGTGCACAATAGCCATGCGGGGAAGCCCCGTTTCAGGCTGTGAAGTAATGCACTGAAGCATGCAGCTGTTTTCAAATTTCTTAAATTTTTTTTTAGGAAATTTACGGAAAATAGGAAGGTAAGAAAATAACATTTTGAAATTATGAATCAAAACTGAAACTGCTCATTAACTTATGTATAATCGGTTAATTTTAAAGACTTACGTTTTCATACCGTAGGCCTACGTCGTTTTATGAACATGGACTAACATTTCTCTAAATATTTAATCACTTAATGGTGGGATTTTTGGTTTTATATTTAAATATGATATTTATTCGACATTATTATTTAGAAAACGCCGTAGGGCGGAGATTTGCCAAAAAAAAAAACCTTCCATGACTCTCCCATTATTTTCGAGCAAAAAAAATTTCCCTGACTTTCGATCAAAAGAAATAATAATTTTCCCTGACTTTCCTTGACTTTAGAGCAAAAAAAATATATTTCTCCCTGACTTTTCCTGATTCTCAAGCATAAAAGCAAATAATTTTCCCCTGACTCCCTGATTTTCGAGCAAAAAAATTTTTCCTGACTTTCCTTGATTCTCGAGCATAAAAAAACCAAATAATTTTCCCCTGACTTTCCTTGATTCTCGAGCATAAAACAACAAATAATTTTTCCCTGACTTTCCTTGATTCTCGAGCAAAAAATAACAAATAATTTTTCCCAGACTTTCCCTGATTTTCGAGCAATAAAAAAACCAAATCATTTTCCCGTGACTTTCCCTGAATCTCCAGCATAAAAATAACAAATAATTTTTCCCTGACTTTCCCTGACCTCAGCCGCAGTCACCAAGGCGTCCACTGCTTCCGTCCATTCGCTGACCACCATGACGTAATAAGAGGTTGGCAGAATCCTAAAAAGGCGGGCAAATCCCGGATTAATAAGAGAGATTAACGATTAGGATTAACCCAGGGGGGGGTCGTGACCTCTGCACCTGACCCTTGACCTCCCCCCTGGGGTCAAATTAATTCACCTGGAGAGAATGGAAGAGACGAGATCGTCGCCGTTGAGATCGAGGCGAAAAACGACGAAAGATCTTCGGTGAATTCCAATGAAACTTTCAATTCTGCGAATGAATTCAATTCAATTCAACTCAATACACCCTACACAGTCAGCAACTAAATGCCATACGGAATTACGTGTATATGGTCATCAGTTTTACTGAAGGTCTAACGAAAACAGTTTTCGGTTTATTTTTTCATAGGAAACTGGAGACGCCCTCTGGTGGAAAGATCAGCATATACAATCAGTGCAGCAGATATCATCAGGTACAAATATACTGACATCAGTAAAAGATGCAGTGATATCACTAACCATACTGATATCAGTAGTTACAAAGACCACTGCAATACTATATCCCTTAGCATACTGATATCAGTACTACCAAAAAGCACTATAATACTGATATCACTAAGAAATACTGATATTAGTATTCCCAAAAGCCACTATAATAATGATATCACTAACCATTCTGATATCAGTAGTCATAAAAAGCACTATAATACTGACATCACTCTAGATACTGATATTAGCATTCCCAAAAACAACTCTAATACTGATATTTCTTAGCATACTGATATTAATACTACCAAAAAGCACTATAATACTGATATCACTAAGAAATACTGATATTAGTAGTCCCAAAAAACAACTATAATATTGATATCACTAAACATACTGATGTTAGCATTCCAAAAAACAACTATAATACTGATATCACTTAGGAAAACTGATATTAGAAGTCACAAAAACCGCAATAATACTGATATCACTAACCATACATTGTACTTATGTTAGCATTCCCAAAAACAACTATAATACTGATATCACTAACCATACTGATATTAGCAGCCCCAAAAAACACTATACCTATAATACTGATGTTAGTAGCCCTAAAAACCTCAATAATGCTGATATCACTAAGAAATACTGATACATGTGTTAGTAGTCTAAAAACCACCGTAATATCGATATTAGCAGTCTCAGAAGCCAGTATACAGTACATACGCAGTGATATCATTATATAATCATACTGGTATCAGTAGAGAATCACATACTGATCTTTTCTCCAGGGCAGGCTTGATCACTAGCCAAATGAATTTTCGTGTAGATAACCTTTATTGAAGTTTAATTGAAATTAATTGAAATTAATTGAAATTGATTGACCTTTCGAAACAATCTTCTCGCTTTGCTTCTTCGGCTTCGAGCAAAAGAAAAGCGACTGAAGAAGTGGGGAAAATGCAAGTTCCACGCAAAGTAGAAGCCGAATCTAAATAATTAAAATAATTAAAATTATTTCGATTAATTTTTATTCTATTTTATAGATAAACGAGGGTGAATTTTGAAATTATAAACCGAAGTTGAAAGCCTAGCGGACGATCAATTTCTTTACATTGGGGGAGAAAAAATAATAATAAAAATAAATTGAGCAATTATAGTAAGTATTGATATCAGTTTATATTAAATGTTGTAGAAATAATTAAACGAATTAAAAATTCGGTATTGATTCGTATACAAAAAAATCAATTTCGGTGATTTCTGTAACTTTTCAAAGGCTTGAAATGAAATAAACCACGGGGTATTTATAATTACACGCATATTTATCATAATTGAATTATATTTTAAATAAATTATACGATTTTTAATCGAATTATTACTACATTACCGTATTAATATAAATTTAGAAATTTACCGAAATGACTGATAGGCCTATCAATACTTATTATAATTTATCGTTTTATTTTTTCCCCAGTGTAAAATCGGTGTTATACATAACAATATATAACGGTAATTAATCAATTCAAATATAGTAAATTAATTAATATCAAAAATAAATGATTACATTATAATTGTAAGTGAGAATTGAAAGGCGATTTTAAAAAATGGAACCACAGAATTCGGAACGCGTTTTGAGTTCCTTCCGTTTTTTGTCTTCCTTCCGGTTTTGTGTTCCTTCCGCTCGCTTTTTCATTGCCACTTTTTAAAGCCTATTTTCTTTTAATTACAAACATAAAATCAAAGGAGGAATGCATTTTTTCGACACAGGAATGCTTAAATATTGAAATTGAGGTCAAACGTTGATCTTATTTAGTTTTTTTTTTCACAAGCGCATTAATTGTTAACGTTAAATTTGACGATTATCGAACTGCGCTGAATTAATTCCACTCACGTCTGATCTTCAGATGCGGAAACCTTGCCGAGAATAATTCGCCCAAGTTTCGACACCGCAGGCTTTCGTTGACGATGACGG
Source organism: Rossiulus vilnensis (assembly GCA_034700785.1). Lineage (NCBI taxonomy): Eukaryota > Metazoa > Arthropoda > Diplopoda > Julida > Julidae > Rossiulus > Rossiulus vilnensis. The sequence goes on along the minus strand of JAQIXS010000755.1, from coordinate 16,624 downwards.
GAACGCTTTTGATCGCGCTCATCTTTATATTTATTTTAATTTAATTAAAATTAAAATTTCGACTTGTACTTCTCCAGTCACGAACAGCAATTCAAATAAGAACGTTCGCGAGTGGCGCCATCTGTTGAGCACGGGGAAGACCACGAAGCAGGAGGCAAGCGGCAGAGGGGCACATACGCCCTCATTGGCTCATTCTGGAGCCCTCCGTTGGAAAGGAGTTGAACAATCAAATCAGAGTTTCAAATCAAATCGGTGACATCAGTGTCAATTTCTCAAGATTTTTAGCCCTAAAATTAATAGCATATATATTTATACATTTTTTAAAATAAAACATATTTCCACAATTTCAGTCAAAATCTCCCGAATTTCCCAGGTTTTCCATGCTGTATATTTGATTTTCCCCTGACCTCGGGGCTCCCCATCAACCAATAATAAGTGAATAAATTTTTTTAATATAAATATTATTTGCATTATTGAATTATTTGTATAACACAGGAAATTTTCCTAATGTAAGGGGCCATCCATGAAGAATGTTATGTGGAATTCTCATGATTTTTACTATTTTTTTACACTCTGTTTTGTTTTTTTAATTTTATTTTAATGTAACAGTTTTATGATCATATTTACTAATACTTCTGTGTTATAATTTTAACTTTGCGAGCATCGCATCCAGATGCTCATCCACAAACCATCCACAAATCTGACGACGTCTTTCGTGACAAAAACCGCATCTCGGACTCGTAACGAACGCGCGTCGCACAATCCAGGAAAACTGAAATGGCAAAGAACTTAAACGAAGCATTTTATTTTCACATTTGAAAATCATAGTCGCGAAACACATGGACATAATCACAAATTTGAACCGATTTCAAAATTCCCTTCACGCATTTATACAAAATCTCAGTCCGCGTGCCCACGGACGAGCGCACCCGTCGGAAGACAGGTTCGGATGTGCGACGGCACCTCCGAGCATTCTCCTCGCAATCGTTAAATAACCGGAACAAACCACTGACCAATCTGGGCACAAAATGCTTACACATCCAAATTAGACAGATAGATTAAGCTCATTAATGGCTGCCGAAGATCAGCGTCATGATTTCATGCTAATGCGAGCAAATAAACGAAGCGCATCTAATTAAGCCCGCTTATTTTTCATTAAAAAAAAGAAAACTATCCTTCATGCAACGAGAGAATACCTTTATTACCTCAAAAAAAATTATGCGAATAACGCTAGCGGTACTTTGCTCAAGTCTGCCACGCGTAGAGTAAATTTTCGAAAGACAAAACACGAACGGTTTAAGGTTAGTAAGAGTAATGCTCAAAAAACCCTGCCTCGCGCATCCCTCCGCAGTTACGCTGCTCTAGCTACGGAAACGAGGTTCACTTACTGAAACTTCCGGTTCTTTCGCTAACCGGTTATAAATACCAACCGCCCGACATCAAAACCGCGCCTGGTCGCGGCAGCCGTTCGGCTTCTTCTTGCCAGCGCCGCTGGAGAGATGTCCATCTTCGTGGCACCTCGATCTGCCGCCCGATTTCGTGAGGCCGCAGTCGTCCGAACGAATCGCCGTATCCAACACTTTGTGAACGGCTGTCAAATAAAATGAATAAATTTTAAAAAAAAGTCAAATGAAAAGTTTCGTGTACATCAAATTAACTGTTAAATTTTACGATAAAACGATCAAAATTTAAAAAAATAAATCAAGCGTTGTTTGATGGTTTCATTTCAAATGAATATATTATATTTTATTTAATTTTTAAAAGTTTCGTGGACATCAAATTAACTGTTAAATTTTACGATAAAACGATCAAAATTACAAAAATTAATCAAGAGTTGTTTGATGGTTTCATTTCAAATGAATATATTATATTTTATTTTTTAACGCAACGTTCTAGGATCGCATGGAATTTCATAGGATCGCGTTTCGTCCATTTTAGTTAAATCGCTAAACGCTAAATTAAACGGTGTTAATTTTCCTGCAAAATGACAAAAATTCAAGAATGAATCCGTAATTTTTCTTTTTTTTATTTTTAAAGAAAACTTAAAGAGATTCCTTCCATCAAATTTTCCTAAAACTTGCCCACCTTGCAAGGACTCCTCCAGGCATTTCATATTTTTCAATATGGCCGACAGCTGGCGAGAAACGCTACTTCCTTGCGGAGATAGATCCGGCGAGTCCCCGTAGGTCAACCTTTCTAAAAGATCCGATATGCCCTTGGCTCCGAGACACTGGACGCACTCTTGCCGGTGGACGCCGCTGATTTAACCGCAACGACAACAACAGTTAAAAGCCGAGACGGAAACGGTCAACGTACCAAAAATACCGAAAATGATCGAATCTCACCTCAGCTTTTTCAAAATTTCTTCGGCCTTCCCGCGTAGGTTGCTCGAAACTTGGTTTATTGTGGAAATCACTAAATTATCCAAAGCCTATGAAACATAGAAAAAAACATTTATACATCATAGGAAAGATTTGTCGATTGTGGAAATTACTAAATTATTTAAAGCACGTAATTTAGAAAATCATTGAAAAATCAGTCAATTTTGGAAATTACTAAATTATCCGAAGCATACGACATAGAAATACATGGAAAAATCATGGGAAAAATTAGTTAATTGTGGAAATTACTAAAATATCCCCAGCCTATAATTTAGAAAAACATTAAAAAATCACAGGAAAGATTAGTTAATTTCGGAAATTACTAAAATATCAATGGCATATAATTTGAAACATTCAAAAACATCGAAAAATCATTGGAAAAATTTGTTCATTGTGGAAATTACCAAATTATCCCAAACATATGACATAAAAAAAAACATCGAAAAATCAAAGGAAAGATTAGTTAATTTTGGAAATTACTAAATTATCAATGGCATACAATTTGAAATTTTATTAAATTTGAAATATTGAAAATCAAAAAATCATTGGAAAAATTAGTTCATTGTGGAAATTACTAAATTATTTAAAGCATATGACATAAAAAAACATTGAAAAATCAAAGGAAAGATTAGTTAATTTCGGAAATTACTAAATTATCTATGGCATATAATTTGAAAAATTGTGGTAATTACTAAATTATCCGAAGCCTATAATATAGAAAAACATTGAAAAATCAAAGGAAAGATTAGTTAATTTCGGAAATTACTAAATTATCAATGGCATACAATTTGAAACATTGAAAAACAGAAAAATCATAGAAAAAATTAGTTCATTGTGGAAATTACTAAATTATCTAAAGCACGTAATTTAGAAAAACATTGAAAAATCAAAGGAAAAATTAGTTAATTTGTTGAAATTACTAAATTATCAATGGCATATAATTTGAAACATTTAAAAACATTGAAAAATCATTGGAAAAATTAGTTCATTGTGGAAATTACTAAATTATCCAAACCATATAACGTAGAAATACATCGAAAAATCAAAGGAAAAATTACTTAATTTGTGGAAATTACTAAATTATCCAAAGCATATATAACGTAGAAAAACCATAGGAAAAAAATAAAACCGAACAAATTTGAGAAAACGTGTTGCAATTTACATCAATTTTGCTCTTGTGCCTGTGCACCGGGTACAGCAACGGCGATCCTCTCGGCGAAGACATCGGAACGCCTTCGGACGTCAGATCCAAGTGGCTGTAAGCTCGGGTGGCCTCGGAAGTGCACTCGTCTTCGGAACTCTGCGATAAAAGTTAGGGCCATCATCAGTAACGAGTGAAACGAGTGAATCCCGGAACGTCGCGCGGGTTTCGTGTCCGCAATTTTGTCCGGTTTTTTTTTCTGAGATTGGCTTTGAGAATGGGACGCGCGCGATTTACCTCCAAAATCATTTCACACTGTTGGATTTCCTATTGCGGCCATGTTGCATGAATTAGAAATAAAGAGACTTATGTTTAAGCAATCACGTAAAATTTCCCCGACTTGTACAACATAAATCGTTAATCCCCGACTATTCCACGTCTTTCCAAATTTCCCTAACAATTCCAGTTTTCCTAAAGGGGTGGCAAACAATTTTAAACATTTGAAATCTGGGACTTTTTTAAGATTAAATTTTAGGACTATTTAAGGATGGTTTTTTTTTTTTTTTCAAAAAAGCCGTACCTTATAAGACGCGTTATTTCATTCCTTATTCATGTTTCTTGTTTTTAAACACAATAATGCGAGAATAACATCGGTTTTTCATTATTTTTTTTTCTAATAGGGTAACTTATACGTTTAATAAATTCAATGAAGGTATCGTGTTTGATAAAACAACACACAGGCTTTGTGATAATTTGAAACATAACGGTTTCAATATTGAACCGTTAAGCAATCTTAGGACTTTTCCAAGAATATTAAGAACTCTCTTAGGAAAATCAGGACTTTTTTATATTTTTTTTCAGCACTTTTTTTTGGGATTTATAGGACTTGTTTGCCAACCTGTTCCTAGGCCTGGATTGTAACCCCATATCACTCGCTGCTAGCAGGGCACCGAGTTGAATTGAATTGAATAATCTACCCAGGCCGGAGCGTTCCATTCCCGTGATTCCCCATCACCCGCAATTCAAATTTCGAAAAAAAAACACAGCGCGTAACGCAATCACTTTCCTGACCTTCTTGGATCTGCACTTGAGGCCGTGGTCGTAAACCGGGCCGAAGGTGTCCGTCGGAAGAACGGGATACCCGCGCATGGACGCCTCCGGAGGAGTGTCGTCCGCTTCGTCTTGCAGGGTGAAAGTGTTGCGCCTGAGGTTGACCAGTCCGTCCGTTCCGTGAAACGACACCGAGCGCGTGAAAGGCGTCGATATGGGAGAGTGCGTCTCGCTCTTGGAGAGCGAGACGGATCCGGATCCGACGTTTTTAGTCTTGGCCGACGCCGAGTCCTTCTTGCGACCCTCCGCGGCGGCTTTCAGGGGATCGTACTCTTTCCGGCGTTTCCAGTTCTTCATTTCCAGTTCCTTCGAAGACAGCGTCGAGTTGCTCCTGGGCGTCTGCGCTGACTTCCCTCCCGCGCCGGCCTTGCCCTTGGCGCCGCCGTGTTGATTGTTCGCCGCGGGCTTCGTCCGCGTCCTGCTGCCGGTGGGAGCGCTCTTCGGCAGTCGCAGGCTGAAGCGCCCTCCGTCCGACCTCTCGAAGGCGCCGCCGGGGGCGTTCGGAGTGGTCGCGCTGACGGCGCTGCCTCCGCTGTCGCTTCTGTTGGACGCGGATCCGCGCCTCGGACCGTCTTTCGAGGATCCCACGGAGCTGGCGCTGCTCGGGCGAGAGAGGCCCGGCGCGGTCGCGGTTTTCGCCGGCGCCGCATGCTTCCCCGCCGGGTCCGAGTCGCATTCGAGCCGCGCGCGCCGCAGGCTGAACGCGCGGTTGAACCGCATGAGCGGCGCTTTGTCGGCGGCGCACTTCCTGCCCGACACGGGACTCGATCCGCTGACCTCGCTGCTGCTGGACATTTCGGAATGGACGCTGGCGGTCTCGCCTTCAGAGTAGTTGCCGCCGAAGTCGCCGGTTGGGGTGGTCCTCGCCTGATAACATTCCCTTCCGACGCGGTTCTTCCGGTACGTTCGATCTAAGATAATAATAAAAAAAAGGAGACTGGGGTTAAGCCGAGCGTTCGCACGTCACGTCACGGTCATAACGAATGAATGACCTCCGCGGATTTTGGCACTTGAAAGATACGTCAATAAAGCTTCGCCATTTATCACACATCCATTAACATATTTATGTTTTATCGTATAGATCATTTATTTCGAAATAAAATTCTGTAAACGCCGTGGGTGAAGAATTTCCAACAATTAAATTATAAATTAATGGATTTAGCCGCATAATTCGTTTAATAAAAGTATTAAGGAAATACGCGTTGTTGTTAATCGAAACCGTGATTATCAACCCAATATTTTGGGTCAAATTCCCGTACAAAATTTCCTTAGAAATATTACGAATTAAAAGGAACGAAGAAACGATACCTACAATTCGTAAAAATCCAAGAAAAAGTTACTAAAGACTTCATAAAATGATTAAAATATAGCACACATGGAATAATTTGCTAAAATATAGGAAAATATCAGATATTTTTCTAAACTATAGGGGAATGTAGGACAATTAATAAAAAAAATAGGAAATTTAGGATATTTTGCTAAAAATGTAGAAAAATACACGATAATTATATCAAAAAAAACAAGAAATATGGGATTTGCGGGACGTCTGGGAATTCATTACCATTGCGGGGTTCGTTACTTTCCAGCGCCTTCAAATGCGTCATCGAATGGCCGGAGTTCTTCTTGTACGTGCCGCAGGACACGGCATCGTTGGCTCCGCTGGCCGTGCTGGTGTCCACGTCGGACTCTCCGCCGGAATCTTTGAAATCTCCGCAACGGTCGCCAGGGGTGTCGCCCTCGCCCGAATTCGCGCGCTGCTGTTTGTAATCCATCCTCGCCTCCATCGCGCTGACGACGTTTTCCGTTTCCTTCAGTATCGTCTCCGTGTCCATGCTGCTGTCACTGCGTCGGCCGTCCGGAGACGTGCTGCTGCTGCTTTGCCTCGGTTGTTCTTTCGTCGCGGACGAAGGCATCGCTCTCGTTACGTCGGCGTTGCTTTCGGGTGCCACCGGCACCGCTGCCTGCAACCTCTCCACGGGAGGAATGGGAAGCCTTCGCCTTTGCCTCTGAGCGCCCATATCGTTCGCGCCATTCCTCTGACCGACTGAAAATGGAAACGACAAATCGATAACGTCATAAAACCACGCAACGTACGTGAAATTTACAAGCAGACCCAACGGAATCATCACTAATGGCAATGATGGGAATGCAACACGAGGTCTGCGGCTTAAAATGGACGCCGGAGTGACTGATGAAATACGACGATATCATTAGGTAATGTCATTAGTAATGATCGCCAGCAATCGTCTGCTATAACGAGGCCACCGCTGGAACGCGCGCTCTGCGTGGCAAACAAAGGCGGCTGCGCGTCGCAACCACCTGCCGAGTCACGCGCGGACACCCAGTTGCGGACAAAAGCATTTTCAATAATTACCCTGAACCGAGTGTTGGTCGAGTCTACCGTTGACGGCGCTTGAAGCCGAAGGCGCGGTTACGTCGCTGCTCTCCAACGCCGACCGCGCCACCCATTCTTTGAGCCACACTGGGCTTTCCTTACTTCTCATGTCGGCCTGCAATTAAGAAGTCGTTGACTTGAGGAACGCCGTAGGTGAACGATTTCGAAAAATTGAATCATGAATCATGGATTTTGCCCCGTAATTCGCAAAAGAAAAGTACTGAGGAATATACGGGGGGTTTTTTAAAAACCCTGATAATCAACCCATATCTTTTGGGTCAAATTCCCGTACAAAATTTGCGTAGAAATATTACGAATTGAAAGGAATGAAGAAACGACGCCTACAATTCGTTAAAATTTGAGAAAACTTCAATTATGACTTCATAAAATGATTAAACTATAGGAAAATATACGTTATTTAAACAAAATATAGGGCAATTAAACAAAATGTAGGATAATCAAACAAAATATAGGATAATTAAACAAAATTTAGGATAATTTAACAAAATATATGGCAATTAAACAAAATATATGGCAATTAAACAACATATAGGATAATCAAACAAAATATAGGATAATTTAACAAAATTTAGGATAATTTAACAAAATATAGGATAATCAAACAAAATTTAGGATAATTAAACAAAATTTAGGATAATTTAACAAAATATATGGCAATTAAACAAAATATAGGATAATTAAACAAAATTTAGGATAATTTAACAAAATATATGGCAATTAAACAAAATTTAGGATAATTTAACAAAATATATGGCAATTAAACAAAATATAGGATAATCAAACAAAATATAGGATAATTTAACAAAATTTAGGACAATCAAACAAAATATAGGATAATTAAACAAAATATAGGATAATTAAACAAAATTTAGGATAATCAAACAAAATTTAGGATAATCAAACAAAATTTAGGATAATCAAACAAAATATATGGCAATCAAACAAAATATAGGATAATTAAACAAAATATAGGATAATTAAACAAAATATAGGATAATTAAACAAAATTTAGGATAATCAAACAAAATACAGGTAATATAGGATTTATAGGATGCCTGGGATTCTCGCATACTCACAGTCGATCTCTTTCCTTCATCTTTCTTCGAAGTGGCTCTCGGATCGTCCCTCTCGTCGTGCTCCACGGTGGGTCTCCTCAACGTGACGTGTTTTCCGTTTACGCCGAACACGCTGTCTATGTCTCTTCTGGCTTGGATTTCCTCCTTGGCATCCTTCTGGTCGCTTTCTATGGTGTACGTTCCGGCTTCGCTCACGTTGTCGCCGTTGTCAACCTGCTTGACTCCTCGCTTCGGAGGCGATCCGCTGTCCTCGTTCTCGTCGTCTCGGTCGTAATTGTCGTCGTCTTCGTCCGAAAACACCATTTCCTTCGTCTGTTCGTCGCTGCCCTTCGACTTGCGACGCTCGTCCCTCCATCCGTTCCTCGAAGAAGCCGATTTGCCTCGCGTCGCCTCCTCCGACTCGTTCCCCGCACCTTTCGTCGGCCGTCGACCCCCGGGCGGAGAAGGAGACGACGGCGGACGTTCGTCCCGATGCATTTTGCCCTTTTCTGCCTGCAGGGCCGACAGGATCGTGGGCGACATCGATTCGGTGGGAGAGTTGGTCGGAGCCGTGATTTCGCCGAACATCTTGTTGATGAGGTATTTGGCGGAATCCCTCAGGTTGCATTCGGGAAGAGACCGGTGGCCGGCGCTTCCGTTCGTTCTGGGCGACGAGCACGCCGACTTTCTTTTGGACAGTTTCACGGGCAAGCCGACGATCTCGAAATAATCTAAAGATCAAACACAATAAAAAAAAAAAAAAAACTCGTTTCAATTTTGAAACAGGATTTGAAATTTAGGATTAATTAAAACCAAATGGCAAGACTTTCAGGATGCATTGTTTCATTCCTTGCTCATCTCTGTTTTTAATGCAATAATACGAGAATAGCATTGGTTTTTGATCATTCTTATTTAACGGGGCAAACTTCATCATTTGATAAAATTCGATTTAGGCAATACCGCAGGGTTTGTAATAATTTGAAACATTTATACCAGTTTCAATTCAGCAGTTTCCGGACCTTTCTTCTGAGAATATTAAAGACTTTTAAGGACAATTAGTTTTTATTTTTTTTTCCCGTACTTCCGTTTAAAACTTTTAGGAGTTCTTCGCCACCCTGATTAAGTGCGAAAAATTTACTATCACAATCCCAACATGCGAAAATAACCCGATCACCAAATGATGTGCGTACGGAATTCCCGCGCTGCTTCGAGTGATAAATTCAGAGACAACACTCTGAATCCAATACTGAAGCACGGTGCATGAAATGGGGACAAACCTTTTTCTAACTTGAGTTTCCTCCTCTCCGGATCGCTCTTAGCACTTATTTCATCGACTTCGTCCTGGTCGCTGGAGGCGTGCCCCTCGGAGTGATATCCACCTTTTCGCAGGCCGGAATCCGTCAATTTATCCTTGGCCGCGGACACGATCATCATGGTCGGCGACGTCATCCCGTCGGTCTCCCGACTGCCCAGCTTAGATGCCTAAAAGAATCAATCAACATTTAACGCCGATAAAATACGCAGCCGAAAATACATTCAACGGCTCGTGCATAAGTCTCGGAAACACTGATGAAACAACGACAAAAGCTGACGAAATGATTTAACGAGCGAGCCTCGATTTCTAACGCGTTGCAGTCGGAGTGTTAATGTGTTAGAACCGTGACCAAATCAGCTTACTTCTATTGGGCTTTTGCTCCTTTTGCCGTTACAATTCCCGTTCTCGTCCGAAAACAGTTCTAAGACCTACAAGAGTGCAAGCAAATCAGCTGAAATTCTTTTGCAAACCTGTTCGATATCAGATGAAAGGGGGTTAGATGAAGTGGGTTAGAACGGAAGGTTAGATGAAGTTTTCAGCAAAGAAAGCCTAATACAGGCTGTAAAGCAGTTCAGAGGTGGATAAATACGGGAAACATGAGGAGAAAAATATAGGAATTTTTTTAAAAAACAAAAATGAATTATATCTGAAGACTACGCAATTTTTAGTACTTAAAAAAAAGTCACTACATCACGCGGCCGGTGGCGATTCAAACTTCAAAAATTCACCGGCTGTTCCGGATGGGTTAACCTCACGGATTGAAATTAGGATTGAAAGTCAGGAAATCCCCTGACTCGTAACATTTTTTTTTCCAAAATTTCCCTCCGTTTTTCGTTAAAAAAATTATAGGAAACGTAGGAAAATACAGGAATTTTTTTTTAAATATGGGAATACGTAGGAAGGGTTCAAAATTATAGGAAAATACAGTAATTTTTTTTTATAAAATATAGGAACATATAGGAAGGGTTAAAAATATAGGAAATAATAGAAAAATACAGGAATTTTTTTTTATAAAATATAGGAATATATAGAAAGGGTTCAAAAATCAAGATACTATCGGAAAATATAGGAACACTTTACAGCCTGTTAATATCACGAAAGCGAAAACGGGAGCACAAGCTTCAAAGATCGGGGAGTCACAAATCCAGGCTTACGTTTCTCCGGTGCCCCATCTTGGTCTCGCAATCCGCCTTCGGAGGCGCGAATTTGCTGATGCTGTCTTTGATGTCCAGTTTCTTCGCCGTGTTCGGGTCGTCGTCGAACTCGATCGTGAACGCCGTGCAGACGGGTCGACCGGCAACGGGAGTGGAAGCGGAATCCGGCTTGTCCGCGGACGAATCCAAGGGCTTCTCGGCGACCGACATGTTTTCGTTCAGAGCCGTGCCAGGCCTCGCGCTTTCGACAGCCGCCTGAAAACCGCAATTGGCGCTCCGCGGCGTGCTCTCCGCCAAGCTTCTGCGCTGCGCCGCATTGTCGTCCAGAGTCGCATCCAAGGAATCGCCGGAAAAAGTTGACTGAAGACTGGTGTTGCTGCTGCACGGCAAAGTCTTGGACGTGTTATGCCGGATTTTGTCCACGCAGGGAGACAAACCCGCAGCCTTGGAGCGATGCGCGCCTTCCGACGGCGAAGGTTCCTGCGTGCCGAAGGCGCACGCGCAAGGATGGGAAGTGGCGGAATGCGGCTGAGCCTGGGGATGCGAGTGCGGATGCTGAATGAACTTATCCTCGAACGCTGCCTTGTGCGCTGGAAGGCAGTTTTTGTTTTGGCCAGTCAAGCCGTCGGAAGAAGTCCGCGCCGGCGTCTGCGGCGCGCAGCAGGCCGGCCGATCGTTTCCTGCGGAATGAAGATCGGAGCGCGGGAAGAAATTGCCGCAAGTGTCGGTCGGCATTCGCGGGCAGAGCTGGCCGTTGCGAGGGTTCGGAAGCGGCTGGATGCACTCCGAGGGCAGCAACCTGGCTTCTTCGGCAGGATTATCGTTGGCGGGGGCCCATTCCGTACCTTTGCCCCCGCACGTGTGCGGAATGGTTTGCTTCTGTATGCAGCCCTGAAACGTTTAAAAACAATTCGTCAGCCAATCCGGTCCGGTGTGCCGCTAGAGTCGCTTGAAACATCGGAAATAACACCATTGATGTAAAAAATAACCGTGGTTAACGTTAACATGCATCCCGGCCATTTTTCAAAGAAAAAATACGTGGAAAATAGGATTTTTTGTAACATGCATAGGATGAATTATTATCTTATTCATTTTAAATTTCATTCACTGCTGAGGTTATTTTTCATAACGGTTTCAAAATAATTACAAAAATCACAAAATCCCCAACTACTTTTCGAGACAAAAATGGTCGAAAATTCATCGCGAGTTACGCATTTCGGCACATGTATTTTTTTTCTAAGAAATTGGCCGAGGAATGTCGAGTGACGGAACGCCTTCGGCACGCAAAAAAAATATTTTTTTTTGGAATAAAACTCTGTGCAAATTTGGACATCATTAAAACTGTAGAAACGCCGTAGGTGGACAATTACGGAAAAATTAAATCACAAATCACGGATTTTGCCGAATAAATTCGCTAAAGAAAAGTATTGAGAAAAATGCGGTTTGTTTTTAAACCGTGATTATCAAACCCAATAGTTTGGATCAAATTTCCGTAAAAGATTTGCTTAGAAATGTTACGAATTGAAAGGAACGAAGAAATGATTACCTACAATTCGTCAAAAATCTAGGAAAACGTGAATATTGATTTCGTAAAACGATTAAAATGTAGAAAATGTAGGATATTTTGCTAAAATATAGGATAATTAAACCGAAAAAAATGGGAAATATAGGATTTATAGGATGCCTGCATTAATAGAAATCAATACCCAACAATGTTAATCAGTCGAAATGAACGTATTTTAACTTCGGAAACCGGATAAACCGGGTCATGCAGCCTCTTTGTTCACGATTGCATATTGTTACAATTTTAAAAGATAAAAATTCATCTGTGATTTCACCTGACAATCGGCCATCTTCACGGGATGCTGCGAATAGGGTGAAACCTTCCAGTTGCCCAGACGATAAACCGGAATGACTGGAATCGGAAACGTCTCTACCACTTGCTGAATCTGATACACTGTCACATGTAAAAACAAAACGGTCAAACGTCAAGGACAAAAACACGTTGAAAGAAAAAAAGACATCTTATGAAACTCCCAAGCTCATCCAGATCAATTTGAACAGAATTATCTACCACGGAATAGCCTTAAGCCTACAGAAATTCAAATTTATAAACGATCTAGGTGGCCACAAAAATGAGGTGGTAAACGCGCGATAAATTGGGGATACCGATTTCATCTCCCCAAAACAACGTGGCATCGAGTTGGTAACGAGTCGAACCGAGAAATTCGTAGATATTCAGAGCACACGCCGGTGGATATTTCAAAATCAACCAAACATAACGAAATTTCGATACTATCAAACCAAATCGAAACAAAAATAAAGGATATCAAAACCAAATCTTAAAGTATCCAGGTGCTCCAACTTGATGAAAGTTTGCGAAGGGATTCGAACCTCATTTAAACACGTCTGCAAATTAACAAAAAATAAAAGAAAAGAAATAAAAAATAATGCCTACGTCTACGTAATTCCCAGAAATGTCAAGTCTGAGATTGATAACGACAATACCAGCGGACCGGTAATATCAGTTGATACGAATATCACTGAGGGCCGGTTGCATCATAGTAGGTTAAATGAAAGGTTAGCTAACCCGGGGTTAACTATAACCACGAGTTAACCAAGGGATAATAGGTTTTTGTTGCACCGTTTTACCATAGGCGTTTTTGACTCGAGGTGTAGTAAACATGGAGATAGCCTGTTGCAACTAGGAATTCTGGGAAAATTGCATTATATCACAAACGTTAGGTTACCCTCCTGGAAAGATCAGTATCAACAGTATAGTAGACATCAGTATAAATATACTGACCGTATGGTGTTTTAAGCAAAAAAAATGTAGTGATATCACTCACCGTACTGATATCAGAAGTCCCAAAACAACTAACTGATATCACTAACCATACTGATATTAGAAGTCCCAAAAACCAATATATATATATATATACATAGTGATATCAGTATAGAATCAAACTGATATCACTGGTAAAAATGGAATGATATCACTAATCATATTGATATCAGTAGTCCAAAAACCATTATGATACTGATATCACTAAGCATACCGATATCAGTAGTCCCAAAAACATCTAAATGATATCACTAACCATGCTGATATTCGAAGTCCCAAAAACCGGTATATATATAATATATATATATTGATGTCAGTATAGAATCAAACTGATATCACAGGTAAAAATGGAATGATATCACTAATCATACTGATATTAGTAGTCCCAAAAACCAGTTTATATATATAGTGATATCAGTATAGAATCGCATACTGATATTTTCTCCAGGCTAACCCTGCCTATTAGCATGGTTAAGGTTAACCCAGGGTTAACTGCCAACCTGCTTCGGTGCAACGCTTTTTCCTCGGTTAACTAGACTGTTTACCTTAGGGTTTTGCTTAACCTTCGTTGGTGCAAACGGCCCTGGACAAATCGGTGAAATTTATCATTAAAAGCCAGAGCCAGGCAGACTCGTAACGACTAATTCACGGGGTTTTATGTGGATTTTATATAGAGTTCACGTGGATTAATACACGTACGACTCACCCCGTTGATGCTGTTGAGATCTTTCACTTTGAAGCGCTTCTCGTAGTGGTCGAAAGTGATGAGGGCATGTCGTTTATCCACGCTTCTTGACTACACGCAATTGAAAAAAAAGACCTACGTGTTTATTAAATCAGCGAAGCAACATCGTCACATTTCACTTTTTTTTTCAGATTTCAGATTTTTTTCTCGTGTGCAAACAGCGAGTAATTATTTTTTTGCTGGAACTCATTTTTACGTTTAAAAGTATAACAAGATTATGTATAAGTGTGACTTAATACAGTGAACTCATCGGTTCAGACCTATCTAGTAAAAACGAACAAAAAAAAGTCTGCCATCTGTCATAAATTCTTATAAAGCCACTTGTTTCGGGCTTTTATTTTTTTTAAATACATTTCAGTTAAATTAAAGATGTCGAAATAAGCCAAAAAATAATTAATTACATCTTGAACTAGTAGTAATTTGCAGAGATAGCCGATAATTTCGTTAAATCGCCCACGTTTCGCCTTATTATTTCAGGCTTGGTCGGGTGCATTTTATCCCGTTTACAAATCTGAATAAACAAATGCAATTAAATTGATATTGGGATCGTATGCAATTAAAAAATTGAAAATAGTGCGCGCTTCGATCTCTTCAGATGGCAAGAAGACGTACGGCGATCTAAATACGATAAAAATTTGATCTGAAAATGATAAAATGGTGATAGAAACGGTAATGTAAATAAATGTTATCTTTTCCACGACTGAAACCGTTCGTTCATTTGTTACAAAAGGGTGAACAGAATTGAAATCGAAAAGCGACGTACGTGTAGACCTACCTGCAAGACCAAGTCGCAACCTTCTTTGCCGAGTGATATCATCGTCTGATGCAATGGAAAATTCATTCCACAGTTGGACACTAAAAACCATCTTGTTTGCTTGTTGCTCATTCTACAATAAAACACCCACTCGTCTCTGGAAACCTGTCCGGGAGGAGATAATGAGGATGTAGGCTTTAGCATAAGGATTAAAAAAAAAACACGTACAAGTAAAACTACATTAATGCAAATCAACGAAATAACTCTCGCACATCACAAATTCAAATTCAAAACCAGGGTCTATGTCCTGTGCAAGAATTCCAGATTAGCAAAATACACCCCAGCAGACAACGACATTATTCCGGTGAAAACTTATCAGGTTTTAATGGGGGTTTTTTTCTCAAAGGTTGGTGTAGTTTACCTCGTAATGGATCCACACACAAATTCAGCCATCAAATTGGGGACAAACTAGAAAATGTTTGAAACGGTTTCGAAACAAGAGGAAATTAAACTAAAAATCAAATCGATTCGTAGCCGTTGTTTCACGCAACAAACCAAAAACCAAGCTCTTTTAATTTTTTTTGATTTATTTATTTTTTATTTTCATTTCATTTTTTGCATTCTTCCTTTTGTATTACAATTATTGTTTCTGAAGCATCCTTAAATAGGCTAGTTTTTTAAGCAAAATCTCACTTCGAAAACAATGCGCTTGGATACGATGCGCGTCATTATCCGTGACTTCACCAAAAAATTAACGTCGATTTGTTCTTGTTTTCATGTGTTGTTGTTTTTTTTTTGTTTTTTTCCCCTGACATGATATCAACATTCTTAGATGGTACAGTTACATAGCCCACCACAACACCACCCCTCACCCACAAGTTCATCGACCACCGAAGCAATCATTTCGTTAATTTAACCGCGATGATCGAGCCGAAAGACCGGGATGAATTCGGGTTAATGATAAAGAGATGTTTCCAAAATATAAAAAAATGCTCAGTTTACGATTAGGTGCTTTTAACTCAGGTCAGGCACACAGCACGAAGGGTTTCCTTGAAAAGTTTTGTGTTTTCACTTTTGCGCGGCATTTCGTACGTGCGGTCTTCTTGTCGGTGGGGTACGCGTGCCCAAGTGGAGTCTTATTATCGAAGTTCTTCTATTATTCCTGCTTTCACGTTGCTATTTATACCACTTGAATCTGCGATGCCAGGTGGGAAAATTCCCATTCAATCTGGTATCGTTCAAAGCTGTACAGCACATGCCAAATACGTTGGCCCTCTGATTTAGATGGAATTGAGACATAAGACAACATTATACATAGCACAGCTTAAAACACTGACTTCCTCTGGAGCTCATTGCTCATTGTAACTCATTGTGCAAAGCATTAAACTTTGCAAAGCTAACAGTATCCATCTGTAGTATCCAACAGTAGCATCTGCCCTTTAATTTCAGGTCGTCATTTCTTGACTGATTTTAGTTTGCAGGTACTTCATCATCGTGACCCACGTGTAACCAACATTGGAACTTTCGTAAAGGCTAACTTAAGGTCACTGGTCATTTTTTTTTGTTTTTTTTGCATGCCATTCGACGTTGGAATGCTCTACCAAAGGACTTTTGCGCCTTAAGCTGTATGAAATTCAATTTTACAATGATGTTGGTGTACACCCCATTTGAGGTGGAAATCACCAAATAATATTGGGTTGATGGCTTA
>JAQIXS010000754.1:0-39240 GCA_034700785.1 Rossiulus vilnensis | reverse complement strand
AAGCCGACGCCCACCGAGTAGAACACCTGCACGGCCGCGTCCACCCACACCTGAGTGACGGTCAGCTTTGACCAACTCGGCCAAATGAAATACATGATGCCGTCGAAGGCGCCGGGAAGGAACAGGCCTCTGACCAACAGGATGGACAGGACGATGTAGGGCATGGTGGCCGTCACCCACACAACCTTCCCAGAGCCCTTCACGCCTTTGAACACGGAAAGATAGAGCAGGGCGTAGACTAAAAAAACGCACAGACACAACTGCCACTTGGGGGCCCCCAAGTCGTGCACCCCATCGCTCTTGTGCAATTCCAGAACACCTCGCCTGCGAACACATAAGGAAACGTCAATGACTACATAAGACGTATACATGTACTGTATGCATCATCAGCTCAGAAACATTTTTTAAGTCGAAGCCTGTGCTAACCATCCAAACTAATTTCTACCTTAAGGCCCACCCAAAAGAATGCCCGACGTACAAAAGAATTTCACATTTTTGCTTCGAATACTTATTATAATTGTTAAATTTATTTACCCTACTGTAGGATTGGTCGTCCACTAATGTTTCCGTTATGTTTTATAATTTCAAAATGGTCTGTTTATTTATAAAAACCGTTAAACTCGAGAAAAAAAAAGTTGATGCAACATCCGACGCCCATATTGAGAGGTTTCTGCGAGAGGAAACCCAGTTTTCAGAGTTCGTATTACGTTTTTTTTTTTCCTGCAAGTTTATTTAATTGTTGTAATAAATGAACTGGACATTATTAAATTATAAAAAGTAACTGAAGACCTTAATGGACGTCTAATTCTACACGGCTAAATCGTATGGTTAGAGATCGAATGACCTAAGTACTTCAGTAATAGGACGATGGAGGGGGTAAGGGCTGGAAGGGGGTTAAAAAGTCGCTTTTTTATGAACGTTCTAAAGGGTTAAATCCCTTCTTACTCGAAATATTCCATGGCCGCCGAAGTATGATTGCTCGCTCCGTCCCAGCTTCCTTCCATGCAGAAGAGCGAATTCCAAGAGTTGTTGCAGTGGAGCCAAGGAAGTTCGTAAGTCATGGAGGCGAACATGAAATAGAACGACCAGCCGATGATGACGTTGTAGTAGAAGGACACGTAAAATGCCACCAACACGGCGCAGTAGCCAGCACCTGGAAGATTCAAGCAGAAAAGCCAGGCAAGAATCAGAAAGATGGCAGACAAGGAGGGAAGGAGGAAGAAGAAGGCTTCTTACTCGCCTTTAAAGAGTGGACAAATCTTCCAGAGGGAGATAGGACCCTGACGATTGTATTGACCCAGAATTAATTCCATGTAAAAGAGAGGAACTGCTCCGAAAACGAGCATCGTAAAATATGGAATTAAAAATGCACCTGAAAAGAGCGAAAAGACAAACGAAACGAACGTGAGAATCATGCTATGCTAATCGAAACTGTTTTTAGAATAAAACGCAAACGAAATCGACCAATTGCTGATATTCGTATGGATTATCTGAAAGGTTGAAAATTGAAATATTGCAATTCCCTATTATTGCAGAAGTGAGCAGTATAATACACAATTAATCATTCGAGATTATGGCAATTTAAGGCTTTAATTTTATCTGATGGAAATTCCTCTGGCTTGTGTATGAACTTTTAAAATATCCCTGACTTTTCAAGGTTGCTCCTACTTCCTCGACAATTCAAGGTTTTCTAGGTCAGAGGGAACCCTCTGTAACCCTGTTTTTTTATAAAACATTTTTTAAAATAACTGTAAAAAAATCAAAATGAGGCATTTTGAAATTATAAAAAATAACGTATGCCCCAGTGTGCAACCAATTCTACGAGGGCGAAAACAAATCTAGCAATTAAAACAAGCATTTAAAGCATAAATGTGGAAGTAATTTTTAATGCACGGCGCTTCGGCCTTAATGAGGTTTCAGTGACTGAGTATTCGAACCTCCTCCGTTCCTGTAGCAAAGGTAGGGAAACCGCCAGACATTGGCCAGGTCGACTGCGAACCCGATGATGGACAGCAAGAAGTCTATCCTCTTGTCCCAGGTTTCCCTCGTGGGGCCATCGGGGGGTGAACCGGGGGCCACCGGAAGCATGTCCACCGAATGGCTGCTGGCATCGTTCGGTAGCAGCACCGTCTCTGCAACGGCCAACTTCCCGTTCGACTTCAAGTGGATTTCTGCAAATGAGGATCAACCAAAAAGCGGTTACAACCAGCCAACGCCAGGGGATGCGACACGTGTTTTACCTGTGTTTCTTAAGGAGTGACATTGATGAGGTGAAGATGAGTTGAGGGTGCCGTCGCTGGTGGGGGAGGAGGGTGGCGAAGGTGGCGCTGTCCGACCGGAAGGCCTCAGATGGACCCAGTTCTTCGGCCGCCACCAGGAGCGCTCCGGCCTGTGGTTTTCCAGCGATTTCCGCTTGTGTTTCACGTATTCTGTGTGCTGACACGCGCAGCTGTGGCGTGGCAGAAATTGTTCCACTTCCTGTAGTTCGACCGCCTCCCCCGAGCTGCCGCCAGGGGAACATCGCGCATCCGCTTCGGACACGGGGGTCCCATCACCTGAAATGACACCCAAGAACGCTGATTGAGCATTGAACGAGTTAGTGACACCCAGGTTAACTACTAACTTCCAAAAATCATGGGCATCGGAAGTCCCATAATGTTTTAGTTTATTTACGTTTTTATAAATAAACGGGACGTTTTGAAATTATCAAAAATAATTCTGATCCTAGGAGACAACCAACTCTTCACGGGGGAGATACATTTTAACAATTCTAATGACAATTTGAAGCATTGATGTGTATTTTTTATGCTGAGCATCTTTTTGGCTCCGTCTTCATTCATTCTTACAGTATCTCTATACTGAATTATGCCATATTGAAATCAAAATAACACCACATTGCCACATAACATGACGTAAGAATTTCACGAAATAGTCCCTACGCTAACTGAAACACGCTCTTAAATTTCTAACATGACTGATCATTTTCATCCTTTTATTAATCGGTTTTTGAAACATTGTCATTAGCGACACACCACCATTGCCAACTTGTTGCGTCAAACGTAGGGACGACCTAGGTTAAAGAAGGTCACGAAAATCAAAGAATCATGGATTATATAGGGTAGGGTCAGGAAATTAATTCGGGCATCCAACTTGTGATCTGTTAACGGACGTCAATTTAATTCAATTCAACTCAGTACCCCACTGTCAGCAATGATGTGCTATGTGATAGACTGCTAGGGATTGTAATCCATCAACAGGTTAACCACCTGTTTAAAGTAATTCAACGAAGTACCTCATTTTCTCAGTAATTTTAAATGTAGCAACCTGTTAACAAATTACCAATTACATCCTGAATTAACGAGTTGCGAACAATAGGGTATTGAATGAGTCCATTATCTTTTGATGATACAATCAAATGTCTTAAGACATAAAACGGACATCATGTTTACATCAAGGTATGGGAAAATGGGACTTTCTAAGATTGACACATGACGTCATTTGCAATGGAAATAGGACGCTTTATATTTAAAACAAAATCATTGAAATGGTGACGTAGACGTTTGACCTTTGCACCCGACCACCCGACACGAGCGTCACTTGATCCACCAGGCAGCGGGTGACGTCGATGCGTTCCTTCCTGGATTCAATTACATCGATTGATTCATTCATTGTCAGGGAGTTTTTGCAATCTTCTTTTGTTCCTCCTTGAATGTCACCATGTCACCATCTCTCCTTTCATCTTCCTACAACGTCTTTAACCCCCCTCAAATCTCTCATCTGTTATTCATTCCGCTTCGCAAATCTCTCCGTTATTGTTTTCCCGTGAACCTTGCGTGGCCCCACCCAAAAAAACAACAACAGCAAAATGGCAAAATGTCAACGACTCCAGTTGGACTTTCTAAGACGTTTTCTTCTGCTTCCAGAGTTTGATGTCCCATTTTGGAATCTGGCGAGGAGTGCCGATTTTCTCTTTTCGGTTGTTTTCGGATGAACATCCAACATTCGCCCAACCAATTTGCACCAAAAAGTATTTCAATCCTTGCAAGAGAGAGAGAGAGAGAGAGGGGGGGGCAGGGCCCCATCTAATATGGTAGACGTTTTATCGTATTTCCATTTTTTGGCAGTCGTCCACCGCAGCGTATTTTTTTTGGCACTTTTTATGTTCTCCAGTTGTCGAGTATAAGCACGCATTTATCTGTAACCCCCCTGGCCTTATGCTGCGCCACGTTTATTTATCTAAACATTCGCTTGTTGCATTTGGTCGGTTTTCGATGATGAAAACCGATCTTGATACATCAGGAACGGTCTGGGCGGCCCCCTGGTGGAAACATCAGTATTTATCAGTAGATGTCAAAATAATTCATGTGTGGTGATATTAGTAAAAATGTTTTAGTGGTATAACTTACCATACTGATATTAGTCCAAAAAAAACACTATATAGGCTATAGTGATATCAGTAAAGGAAAGCATACTGATCTATTCACCAGGGTCAGCTCTCCTAAACATAGTAGCAATCCCCATTAACCCACCAATAGTTTCAATTCAACTCAGCACCCTACTGTCAGCAAAGTTATGCCATGTGGTAAGGCAGTGTTATCCATTATTCATCAATCCATGTTTTTGTTTATTCAATCGCATGCAAGACATAAGACCAATTGGAATTCCCATGCAAGGTGAATTTTTCAAAAAAATTCCTATGTTTTGAGTCTCCCTCGAGTCCTTGAATCTTGATCGCAGTGCCTCACACTGGAGATTTTTGATCATTTGGGAAACGCTTTCATCTCGCTGGTATTTACTGGTAACGAATCTAGCAGCTTTACAGAAGAAACGACTTCTTAAAGGACCACCCATAGAGATGGAACACCTTCCCAATTGTAATCCGAAACTATTGTTGGCCTTACAACAGGATAGACAGACAGAAAAAGAAAAACCCCTACTCTTAGAGGATGGAGAATAATTACCAATTTATGCAACCATGTTAGAAGGGTTTGAATATCAGCGAAGTTGATCTTCGACGTCATGCGGCTGGAGAATATAACCAATAAGAAGGGTGATTTCTGGAGTGATTGACAACCCTTCCCGTGCAGATGCTGGATTTGGGAGAGAAACATGAAACGGAAACGACATGTCATCCATCTTTTACGCATGCCTACATCTTCATTTTCGAGCTGGCAACATATCCGTCATGTTTAGGCCACTGAACTCCTATTACGTTAAGATTGCATTTCTGCTAGACACGTGTGCTGACCCTTGCTGCCAGATTGGGTGGGTGTTGCCCCTGAAAACATTGTTGATCAGAGTCCATTCACCCACACCTTAGGGGCCGTCCATAAAGGAAGTCCGAGGTTAAGAGGACATTATGGACTTACAAACAAGATTAGCTCGATTGTGAGCATATGATATACTGTAATACATTACCATGCCATAAAATCGTTGTATATTGGTCCTATGTTTCTCACCTGTTTCAAAAACTTTACCAAAGTACATATACATGTAGGTGATTTTTGACCCATTTTGTATTGTTATAATGACATTGTCATTATAAGGGGTAAAATTTCTACACCGAGAATTTCTCTAATAAAATTTGATGTCATGTGATTTGGTAATGTACCGTTTGTTTTGATTCATATTTTGACATGTGAATAGGGCAGTGCGTAATAGGAAAATGAAATTGTTCGATCCTTATCCTGGTCAAAATGACGTAATTTTTTCCCCGTTAAACAATTTGTCATTTGGAAGGTACATTTGTAGTACTTGAAGCATAGGGCGCTTCATGCAGCAGTGACGAACGGAAGTCCTCAGTTAAAACATGATCTCATTGTCCATTGATTGCCCGACCAGTCATTGAATGCAAGTTAGTTGATGATGTAAGTTTCATTTAAAACTACCAACAGCCAGTTAAACGTCTGGTAACATTGCGGAGCACTTCTAATGTCTCAACCCGTTCGTATGAAACGTGAATTATTTTGAGATCCAAGGTTTTTTCTATCTAGTTTTTGCCAAAATTGTCCGCAGTTTATAGCCTCGTTCAGAAATCAACTCTTGTCTGAAGCTATTGGTTCAGTACATAAACTTCAGTTCGTTTTTTGGATTGAGCTGAACGAAATGTGTGTCCAACACATTGCGTGAATGGACTGTGGAGGGGAACTGGAGGGGGCTTTCCTCCTAACCAATGAGGAAATCGTTATATTAATAGACAAATTTGGCTGCGCATGGATTTTGACGGTGATCCGTCTGTTAGCGGCTCAACTTTCAAGACTAGGGGGCGCCGACAGTGAAACAAATAACCCTGACTCTCTCCTACCATTTGGGGTGAGATCTGGGTTACGCCAGGACTGTGTTTCTCAAACTTTTCCCCAATTGCCTACCACTTGTTAAGTTGTCGATCATACACTTGCGGACCACCAGAGTTGGATCTTGTGTGGACAGGCTGGGAGAGGGGATGAAAAAGTTTAAAAGAAAAAAAAAGAATAATTTATGATTGATATATTGTACTGGCACTGCACAGAGCACGAACATGTATATTGTTAACAGTGGTATTACATTAATAATTGTTTATCTACGGTAATCTGCCATATGTCTGACGTCTGTTTGGATGTTTTCTGTCTCCAGCATTTTGAGATAATCTTAGCTAAATTAGTTTTCAGAAATATGTTGCTATAGTGAAAGGAACGCCATATATATATTATTTTTAGCTGAACTATAACACTGATGATGAATTTTAGTCACATTTCCGAAAAAGAAAAACCGTAGATGGAATTGTGTAAATAAATGGGTAAAATGTATAAAAAATGTTTTTTTTTAAAAAAAGTAGAAAAATATCATTACAATATGACCTTTTTTGTTTTAAGAACCACCCAGAAATAATTGTATTTAAGTGTACTTTCGATTATTCGTTTTTGTTGAGTAATCGCAGGACAGCGCATATATATTAATGACATTATGACAACAATGAAAATGGCTGCATTTTATTTACATGATTTATTTAATCAACGTCATCTGGAACATTTTTGTCATGTGGTTGGGACAGGGTATGCGAGCTTGGATTGATTAAGTATTTTTACAGTTTGTTCATTAGTGGACTAGAAGGATAGTAGGGGAGGCAAAGAGTAGACTTCTTTGATAGATGGTCTTTGATTATGTGAGATTGTCGACTTCAAAATCCAAATCCTATTTGGGACTTTGAGCCCGATCTAAAAGGATGCCCAGCATGCAAAAAATAAACGGGACATAACAAGTATTTGAAGAAAAACTCAATCCATTTTTGCTCTCAATAAATTAGTAGTTTTTTACGGTTACGATTTTTCAGCCACTTGTTACATTTCGTTCGAAACAACGGGCTTCATCAGGTACTACAGAAAGGCAAGCAATGCAATATTCTCTTAACTACATTTACATATTTGAAAACAATACGCAATATGTGTTGGAAAAATCAACACAAGGTTTCACCGCGAAAAACTATTAGCACCGCATGGATTCGTATTTTTGCTCAGCCTTGATTTAACACCTCCGTAGATTGTTTTTCGTCTAATCGTCTAATAACACGATTTCTAGGGTGAAAAACATGCAACTGGCATGGCAATTGGGTGGCGTCTTAAATAAACACGTCATTATGCATGCAGCGCGAAATTAGTTAGCGTATTCAGCAGGTGGCGACCCACGTCATTTCACCATTTCCGTTTTCCACTCGCGTTTATAGGCGTTTAATCGAGTCTCACTTAAATTAGAAACGCTACTATGACAACGTAAACAAAAATCTACATGTACTAACTACATCGCGGTTTTAGAAAACGCAATTTCCACGAGAACTAATTTGCAAACACCGACAAGCCAAAAAAGGAAGAGGAAGTTCGGTCAGGAACAGGAAGATCGGCCTCGTTAATTGATAGTTTTAGCCGAGAATATATTTCTTATTTGATATAGTTACCTTCGGCCTTTGGGGCTGTCCATAAACTACGTAAATCTGAAAGGGGGGTTGAGGTGTGTACATGTACGTTTTGTTACAAAGCGTTACTTGAGGTTGGGGCCTGAGGATGTTTTTCATAACGTTACTTATACGTTTTGGCATGTAGTTTAATGTCTGAATGCATGAATACTATAATTTGGCATTTATTTTAAGCGTTTGAAAACTATTATTTTTTACCATTTTATGCAATCTTTCAATTAAAATGAATTATTTTTGCTTGAGTTTTTGTAACAGTACTCTAAAATTCATTATTTGTGATTAATTTTCGACAATGTTTATCTTCTGCGAATCTTTAATCAATAGCATTTGTAAACAAATTTCGTACTGTGTACAAATAGGATGAAATCAATGAGTTGTGATATGTTATTATAAAACTTATCCTACGACTTTCACATCTTCAAATTTTAAAAAGATGAAATCTTTGTTAGAGGCCCGGTGCAAAGAATTGGCAGTTTTTGCGAAGTAGCAAGTGTTCATGTAGGGAGGGTCGAAGAATTTTGATGATCAGCGTTACGTAATATAAGGGGGTGAGGGTGTAAAACATTCCTTTAAAAGCGTTACGTAATTTATGGACAGTCCCTTTCCAGCATCTTTGATCTTCCCAATAGGATTCCCTAAAAGCTGCCATCTTGGGATGCGCGTTTTTGCACTCTATATAAATTCCAATTAAATTTTGCTTCCTCGACTTTTTAAACAACTTAATCCTCAAATGATGAGCTCGGTAACAACTTCGACACTTTGACATTTCTCTCTAGAAAACATTGGCATTAGCTGTTTTGTCAGTCCAGAACTGTTTGTTTGGAACATGCCGCCATCTTGGGAGGCGCGCTTTTGTTTGAACTCCGTATAAAATTCCAATTAAATTGTGCTTCTTCGTCTTTTCAGCGGCATAATCCTCATTTGATGAGCTCGGTAACAACTTCGACACTTTGACATTTCTCGCTATAAAAGGTCGCGCGAAAACACTGTGGTTTTTTGTTCGCTCGTCTGACGATGAATGCCTCGGATGACTTAATTAATATGCGTTCCAGTCGGGAAAATCTTTCGCTATTATAAAATTAACATTGCCGACAAATTAATTAGGGGCAACGAGCTCGGAATGGCAGTTTATTTATATGATTGTGCCGGTTTCTATTCGTAACGTAAATGTCCAGTACTACACTTGTGCGCAAAGAAACTGCATGGTCTACCATAAAGGCATTAAAAACGTGTATTTTGTTCAACAAGGAAATATCCAATTTAAAATCAGAATAGCTGGTTTTGTTTACAAGTTATTGCTCTTTAAAATGCGCCTAATATGACTAAAATTCTTCATCGATTTCTGTTTTTTTTTGTGTGCTCTTGTTTCTGTAAATAACGCCATCTTGTTCGTAAGCTTTTAGTCCCTGCATGCACTGATCTTCCTCATTTAAATTGGTTGTGTAATTTTATTTAACATTATTATTATTACTATAATTAACGACATATTATTTTTATATTATTATTAATGCCAGGCTAGTTTTTCCTCCTCTCATAGGCATGTGGTAGCTTGGTCTTAATGATCAGATGAGTGTAACAGCTAACAAAACATGTGGCAACATGTGGGCGCCATCTATGTTGCATTTTGCGCAACAGCTAGCTTTCCCGATTTCCAACAACGAAAAAGCAGCGTGAGACGAACGTTTGCAAGGGTGGGTCTATTATTGCACGCAGTAAATTACTGTATAATAAAAATTAACCGCAGGAGAATTAGGTTTCCAAGGTTCCTGTTATAGTCCATTATCATCCCAATTGAACAACCCTATCTCCATAGTCCCATCCAATTTAGCACAAATGGACCAGATGACGTGTTTTATTTGGTAAAATGATTTATCATTTTGAATAGAAAAACGACCAAACTTGACTAAAGATATCTAGACCATGTATTTCCAAGTTTTGGTGAAAATCTGTTTTATCTATTATCTTTGAAATATCCTTTACATGCCACGCACATACTCTGTATTCAAAACTGTTGATGTTTTAATTTCTACATGGACAAACCCATTGTTATAAGACATTATTTTTGCTTAGCTTTCAACCAATTATTTTACAGTGGAAAAAATAACACGGTAACAATTATTTAGTTGCAAAATTGAAGTAAATTGATGGCTTGAATTTGAAGCTCGATTAAATTTCACTTTTGAGCTCGAAGCGTACCTAATAATCATGGACCAATTGTTATTCCTGAAACTGGACACTATGATTATTGCCAAATTAAAAATAATGCGTTTACACCCTCTCCCTTCTTCATCGTGGTGTTGGAGGAACCTTCAAACTGAAAAAACAATCATAGGCAGGAAACCTTTAGATACATTTGCATATTTTATGAAATGATAGTGGTCACAGATATAATGATTTTTCTTTTGTTGCACTGGTCCAACGCACTTAACCAAAATCACGTTTCATTGCGCTAACTGGTTAGTAGGCCTTGACAAACAATGTTTTTGTTTACTTCCGGAAAGTGCAGTGGAACGTGTGCAACAAGAAGCTTATCGGTTATTTTAAAAAATTCACGCACTGCTGGCATTTGACGTTTTTTAGATAAAAAGTGCTTTTAACCGTCATTTGAACTATTGTGGGGTAAACGCCCTTTTCTGGCCTGTTGCGCCAAACTCCTGGGTAACCACGTGATGATTACACGTACTTCATTTGTATTGACGAAACCGAACTAATCCGGAAGGCAGAAAGTTTGATTTTGATGTGCTCAAGCAGTACTTTCCAAAACTTTCTGGAGTGACTAGTTCTTTGGGCACTGGCATCTATGGTTTCCACCTTGACTTCTAAAAAATTTAACAATTATAGGTTTCTAAACTTTCCCAGCATCAGTTTTTTCTAATTATCAGAATATCGACTTCTTAAATACATGCACATACCTGATAACCTGCAGCAACATGAAATATTTCTCCACACTGTTTATTCAGTAAAAATTAAATACTACTGCGTTTCTGCCATGCAAATTGTCAAACCAATTAATTGAAAAAACTTTTGGGAATCCTCTGAGCAAACGCTTCTGTAGAACAACATCACAAATGGCACATTTTAATGCACCTTATTTCGAATTTTTAGACATTATGAAAAAGGAAACACCATCGGGGAAAATGTTATCCAAATTTCTTTATTTATTTTGACAACAAATAAAGAGTATGGTTCGCAAGAGTATGGTTACAGGTCTCACCACTGCGGGGTACCGACCTTAGGTTGTCATTGCCAACTGAAGTTGTTGCTTATCTCCGTGCTTATTCCAGGAATTGCAATCAAACATCAGAGGCTTCCGGGCTAAACATTAAGACCGGAAAAGCAACTTCTGTTCGGATTAACACGTCTTCCAGATGTCATTAAGAGTTCTTAGAGGAATCGACCAATTGTCCTAGCATTAAGGGCGCATTAAGATGGGCCAGCCTAATAAGCTGTCAGCACCCAAATGTGAGATTGTTGTTTTTACATCGTCTACAAATCCACATATTTCCCACTTAGCCTGGAGACAGAAAATGACACGCTTTGACAACAGGCGGGTCGAGACTATGATTGGTCAAGCAAGACAGGAAGATCAATAGGCTTTTTCTGCAAACATAAGCCAACCATAATAAACCAGGTATAATGCACACAAACCCCGAAATACGCCTAATAGAAAGGGCAACTGCATATACTGCGAATAAGTAACGAAAATACACGGAAAAGGGAGGTGGGGGTGTAAATAACGCCTACTTTGCGTCACACCCATGACACCGATTGATTTTGTTTCGATATAAGCGTTTTGGTGTGCAAACAGTGCAATTGACATGTCATCTGACGTGCGATGACTCATATTGGATGACATACCAGTGAGATAATACGACATTTTCACATCCCAATTTTTTTTTTCGAGAAATTCTCTTGAACTCGAAAATAAATCAATTATTCTCGGAGTTATCCTTCATTGATTGCTATTCCTAGAATAACTGAAGTGGACCTATTCAGTTTATACACCTCTTTGAGTCGTGCTGCATTGTTCAATTGTTTTCTTCAAATATGGGGACGTCCATAAAGAATGCCCATCAAAACCCTAAACTTTTTATCCCTCTACCACCCCTCTAGTCCATTATCGTCCGAATTGGACAACCCCTTCCCACTAAAAAAAACACCAAAAATCTCTTCATATCTCCATATTATTGCCATCCTATTTCTATGCCAACTGATGTGAAATTTTAGCCAAAAGAATTGCTACATAACATGTCAAAATTTGGTATAAAAATGTCGACTATTTTAGGCCACTCGACTATTGACCTTATATTTAACATATAATTAATTCAAGATGATAAATTACTTGGAAATGGCGTCATCCTGAGACGTTTTGTGAACAGGTCGTTATATAGGATAAAAATGACTAAGCATTAAACGTATTTTGTTAAAATCAAATCAAAAATTTAAAAATATATCTATACCCTATCTCAAAAACTTCAGTCACTCTCGTAACCGACTGGACAATGTCTGAGACTCGAAGGCTTCGCAAGGATCGACCCACAGACACCACTCTTTTGTTCCGTTATAATTCAGAATATTATAAAACAAATTTCATACATGTATATGAGTTTAGGCCAAACCCCTGGATTTGCAATAACCATGTTATAAGGCAAAATCCATATTTTTGTGATGATTTAAAAAAAATTGCCTATGGCTTTCCATTATTAACATTTCAATAAGAAAGTTTTGTAAGGAAATTCAGCCAAAAATCCATGATTTAAAATCTCGTTTTGAAAAATGTTCGACAATGGCGATTCCATTAAATCTTGGTGATGTCCTAAAAATGCAGAAGATGCTGAAAGATGCCAGAAGATGAGATGATTGTTAAAGTTCCCATCTTCGATCTTCTCTTTCGAAGACTTCTTTCGTTCATCTAAACCCCTAACCTAATCTTAGACAAATACGAATTCAATCCTATTCTCGACTTTGCTAAATATACATGTAAAATTCAAAGAGTCCTTCTTCAATTGAGGCATTTTTCTCTTTTTTTTCCTCTCTCAAATTCCGCGCACCGTTTGGCATTGTCTCAATTTTATACCTACGTATATATAAAAGCCCATTGCGTGCGTTTTTTGTGCCCTTGTCCTCCAAAAAACACCCACCCCTCCTTCTTTTTTCCTCAAATCCCTTTTCGTTTTTCATCCCCTTTTATATAAAGGAAGCACTCAGTATGATAAACTTAGCGTAACAAAGCGCATTCTTACGATAATCCCCAGATGCATTAAACAGAAACAAAAGTGAGGAATTACCTATAAAATCGATAAGCGGTCAAGGCACAAGTGCAATTCACGTTCAGGGGCAGGGGAGCGATTCAACAGGCTTCGATAATTTTACATCCAATCATTTTAAGATTTTTTTTATCCTGAAATACTTTCATTTTTACAACTCTTATGATGCTTGTTTCTTCGTAATAATTTTTTTTGTTAGAAATTTTTGGTCCATTTTCTTTTATGAGCTTGACTTATCCTGTAAAAAGTCATCTTTCTCCTTGAAGATTTTAAGATGGTTCTCGTAAGTGTCGTGTTTGAGTCAGTGGGTTGGACTAAAACCATTTGTTCCCCTAATAAACAATAATGTTAAGTGTTATGAAAACGGTTGATTTTTGCCCAATTTTCTATCAAAATGTGCTAAATTTTAATGAAAAAAAAACCGCTTTCGCCTCGCTTATTTCTTTGTTTATCCATTTCAGCACATTATTCACAAGTATTTTTAGTAAAAAAGAACAAAACAATTGTCATAGTGCCTCTCCCATGTGACGTTAAACGGAATTTACATGTATGTATCATTCAGTGCAGTGATTAATATTCACAATGCGACTTATATTTTTTTAAAGATTTCTGAAAACTGGTTAACAACGCTGTCAGTTTAGTACATTAATGCAAAACAAGTTGACTGAAACCAGGCATCATGGTGGAAGCAGTGACCAAGAAATACCGATAAACTTTCTTAACAGGTTCTAGATGGATTTAGGAATCATTTCTAAGAAATGGACTTAAAAATGTCCTTATATGTTATTATTTTGTAAAACATGATTATATGCGATGGAAATGACTGAAATAATGGCCTGAAATGACATCTTGGGATGGACATGTACCCTAGGCGTTGTGATCCGTGTGCTACCTGGACAGAGGTATTCATTAGTTAAGGGTGGCCATTTTTCTAAGGCCCTCGTCGCTATCAAACCAATTTTTGTTTTGCTCTTTTTTATAGACGACTTTGCAGCCGACAAATGTGTGAGCGCTCTCCAGCTTTCGAGTCATGTATTTTGGGGTTTGTTGCAGAATAAATCTTATTCTACACCCAAAAAAAGCCAGAGGGCTGTTCTAAGGGGAGAGAAGAAGATCTTTGGTAGGCCGATGGAAATCGTACTATTTATTTCCCATTCGCCATTAACTGGTAAACTCCAGGTACAGCCAGTCTATGGGGCGATGAAAATCATGACAAAACGTCGCAGTTTTTAGAAGACTTTAAATGTCACCTTCTTTTTGGGACTGACTGATAAAATGGCAGGGAAAAGCGCAAGGCCACGCAAAACGCCAGGCACAACCCTATGATTGCCGGTATAGAAACAGCGAAACAACGGTGCCGCGAGCGAATAATTTGGCAACAGGATCAAGATTTAGGAATGTGGAAATATTTCAGCAGAAATTCAAAGGGAAAGATAGGCGCGTCTGTGTCATCATTTCGTTGATCCTGCCAAATACAACATTTTGGCTTTAGGAAAGCTTCAGCATTGGTGAGGCTTTCTATCATAGTTTCTTCCAAAACGCTCTTTGACTCTTGTCTTAGCCCCTCATATGGGACGAGGTTTCTCCCCACCCCTTCCTTCCCTAATTATTAAATTTCAAATCATTAAATTTGTCCAGAATTTTCTCCCGCATTTGCGTATCAATCGGGACCACTTCCACTCTCCACTTCCTTCAATTTTCATTGTTTCTGGAAAGAATTTCCTGACTTTATCAAGAATGGTTGTAGAATAAAAAATATAAACAAGATTTACCAATCATTGATATTTTTATTCATTATTTGAAAATGTTGATTTTCTCCGACTTTTCCCTGGTAATTTCAGACTGTTCCTACTTTGCTGACAATTCCAGGGTTTCCAGGATAGTGGGAACCCTGTAGAACGTTTCTTTGCTGGATATTCTTTAAAAACATGCATGGTTGAAACTTGATCTGGTAATAACTTACGTCATTAAAGTACGTAACCGCGAAGCACGTGTTCTCGTACTGCTTAGTTCGGTGTGCCACTTAACATACACTGTAGTTGCGAGCGCCTTAAAAACCATCACTAATCAGTATTACTGCCAATCTCCTATTCTGAAATACAAATTTCAAAGTATCCGATTCACGGTGAGCATTCAACGTCAATCTATCAGTACGGCCGATTCTGCACGATCAGTCTTATCGATATTGACGAATTTCTTACTAATTCAACAGTTATTGAAATATTGATGTGGCTCGACCTATGAAGCCCGTCAGACGATTATATGGGTTCGCAGAACGAACATGTTTGAATGCAAAATAGAAATAGCAAATACCCTGCTGAAAGAACAGTGTGCACTTATTGTTAATCATACAATATACATGTGTGTCTGCTTGGTGCAATTTAATTTTCGAATTCGATGTTTTTCTCAAGTTGGGATTATTGGGACGAGCGCATCCACGAAAAAAAAAAAAAGAAAATTTATGTGATGACGGAAGACCCAGAAACCCATGAGACCCGCGACCCTCGACGACAGCTGTTTCGCTATAAAATCATATCCATACATTGCGAAGATTCCCTTTGCACGAGTCTATATTCTTCGATCGCCAACACGTAGAAGAACATGTCCAATTGCAATTTTGGGACAAGGGCATTGGGCATTTCCTGAGACCGAATGCGTTTTGATACGCTTAAAACATGTCTTCCAACAATGAACAATAAATTAAGGCCGACCTAAAAGGATGTCCAGCATGAAGAAAACATATATCAGATTAACATATACCTGTAGGTGTTCTTGTTAATATTAGAAATGGCACCTTGTGGTGGACAAAGTACTGTTTTACCTCTCACACTGAGCCATCGGCAATGCAGAGCCACCTGTTGACCTTCGTTATAGGCTATGTCCATGTAAATAGTTTTGAAAAAGTTTTAAAAAAAGTGATAAATTTCGCGCAGTTAATTTCGATTAAAAGGACTGTTATGGTAATCGGAGATCTCCTCAGAAGTTTTGATTGCCGATCGCGTTGGTGCAACTCGCCAGAGTACCAATACAGGGTGTCCAGAAATGCGTTCCCACTGCTTTTTTCAAGCAGGAAATGAACGTTAGCGTTCAATCATTAAATCAATTCTTGCCAGTATCCGTTCGCGATACACGCATGGGCTGAGTAGGGGAAAATGCTCTTTTAACTGGACTGTTGTCATATACAAGGTTACAACTTACACGACGTTCTTCGGGGATTCGAAATGTCACGAGTTGACCGGAAAAAAAATTTAACGGACCGTTAAGTTCGATTGACCGTGACAAGGTTTCTTGTATTCATTTTCCTTCCACCTCCTTTATATATATAAACGGAGACGTCATACAGCTGTACATGTGCTGCCTTGTTAACGTCTCCAAATGACGTCATATTCAACATTTTTTTAGCCTTGTAAGTTCATGAGTTCACGAGTCATAAGTAAAAGTTCGATGGACCTCAAACAAGTGTATTTTTATTAAATGTCGACGTCTTGTTTACGTAGATTTGTGGCGTTATTTTGGATACAATTTGGATGAAAACAGGATGCCATACAAAATCATTTACATGTATGTGTAATAAACTGAATTATCACAAGTTGACCGGTCGTGTTCACAAGTTGTGGCATTATTTCAATTACATGTAAATTTACTTTATTTATAGTCAATTTTCACGTCGTTTTGGGTGAAAACTTGAAGTTATTTTGGATGGAAATTTGACGTCATTTCCTTCGGAGATAAGCGGTACACACTCGAGACATTAGGACGCCAGTTTGGTCCTTTAGCAAACCTTACACGATCATTCTCAGATGGTCAAAAGGCTAACACGGTCATTACTAAAGGCATTAGGTTTTGAGAATGGCATTACTAACGATCGTGTAAGCTAACCTGAAATGGAATATTTGCCAGTATTGATAAACATGATCGTGTTGGGCTCACAAGTAATGTCTGCTTCGTTATAGTCGAAATGACGTTCTTTTGGAGTTTTGGTAAAACCAAGGATCCGGATGGCATCAGTTTGGCATCTGGAACTTGACTGATCAAATACGTTGCGGACTTCCGGTGGCCAGTCGGGAGGAAGATGGACTGGAGTCTTAATCCCAAACGCCTCGGTATTGCATTTTGACATAATATAATCTGGCATATGCTAGGAACATTACGACATCAGATCATAAAATTACTAGTTTTGCTAGTGGAAACCCCTTTATTCTTGCCCAAATAAATGCGCCAGCATCTTCCGGACCGTCCCAAGAGTTTGTGGCCAAAGGTACTCACCCGCGTCCAGCGCTCGGTCCATGGGCTCAGACGAAATGACTTCCTGCAGGGGCTCCTAGATCAGGCGTTGTTTCCGGAGGATCCCTGGGGCGGACAGTGGGGTTTGGCGAGAGAGGAAGTGAACGTTTCGCAGCTCGTCGACCTGGACATGCCTTCTTCAGCGGTCGACCGAAGCACCGAACCGAGCGAGATAATATCCGGGAGCCAGAGCGAGCAACACCCGCGATCGACACCAGCCAAGGACTGGAACCCGAGGGCCTCTGCTGGATCCTCTTCCTCTTCCTCCTCCTCCTCTTCCTCTTCGCCACAATCGCGAGCGAACACCGACACGAGGGAGAGGGGAAAGGGGGGACAAATCCTGCTGCAATTTTCGCCGGATTCCCGAATCGATCCCCGAACAAAGTTTTCGGCGCTTTGGATTGCGGAGCGGGGATGCTTCCAGGAGCCGAAGCCGCCGAGAGAGGATGAGGGCTGGCGAAGATGCGAAAAACTGTCACCCTGAGCCTCCTGCTCTGCTCTTGCTGCTGTTGCTCTTGCTGCTCTCGATCTCCTCCTCTCGCATCCCGACAACCGAAATCGCGCCACCTACACCCTCCACGCCGAAACACCAACTGCTGCCGCTGAAGGCGGGCGCCAGGGCGAAATCTGGTGCTCTTCGGTGCACGGGGAGCAGCCCAGGTTTTGGGAGCAGTTTTTCAAATTTTCATCGTAGAAGTGTTGAAAAAAACTGCTCGGAGAGAAGTTCTGAAGACGAGAATGCTGCCACGTGCATTGCGGACGACCGGTTATCTGATGTTCGCATTAACCGAGGTGAAGCAACCTCTGATTAACCGATGCTCATTGCCCAACAAGAGCGAGAAGGCGAGGAGCGGGAAGGTGTTACTGAGCTGGTTAGGGGTATAGCTGATAAAGAATTCGATAAAGAATCTGATAAAGAATAATTCAAAGCTATTTTTATCTTTCATGCTCGCTCATTATGCCTACAGAACTTGTCCACAGTCAAAGATACGTGTATCTTCGGGAGAACGTCTGTCTTATCACGTTACGTTAGATGTATTAGGATTTGAACATTATCCGGATTTCATGCACTGTAATCGGATAATGTGCACTGTAGGTCTATCAGGTATAAGTAAAATCATTCGTAATATGGATTATATGATGATCCCCTGGGGTGGGGGGTGAGTGGGGTCTTAACTGATGGAGATACTGCCAGTATCCCCCCTACATCATCCCAGGGGGTAATCATATAATCCATATTACGAATGATTCTACTTCTACCATATAGACCTGCAGAAAAATTCAAATCTCTCTGCTACCTGTTGCAAACTAAATCAGCTAACTTGTAAGCCACATAAATGCTTAACAGCTCGAGGGAATTTAAACGGCAATAGTCAGTGAAAAAATAGAATGCTAAGGGGAATTCAGATGGACGAATAGAATGCAAGGGCCTGTTTGCAATTAATTATACCAGCCCCATGAATCATTTGCCATTCTTTGGGCATCGGTGTAGCTTTCTCTATTCTGGAAGACGTAATCTATAAGCTGAATAGCTCTTATTTGGTAAGGCTCAACTCGATTTTAATTTTGCACAGACTATAATCTTGTCAGATATAGAGTATCATGGGAATTGATATGGACCAATAGAAAGAGATAGCCTGGTGTGCAGTTAATCTTTCCTGTCCCATGACTAATTTCCCGAAGGTGGGCACTGGCGCCGATCTATAAGCTGAATAATTCTGATTGGTTATGCCTCTTGATAGTCTTCTTTTAACAAGACTATAGTATTATTATTATTAGTGCGCTTTCTCCGAAAACCGACAGGCAGCACGTGTCGCCCCCTGTGGCGAAATTATCGCCGCCTAGATAAATGTGCTGATAGTTGGGTAGAGTCGCCACTTTTTCAGCTTAGTTGTGTTCTCCCTAACAATGTTTGAATGACGGAAATACGTCCGGTGAGTTGACTGTCTTCCTAATTATGTCGACCTTCCCAAGGCAAATGGCGTCGACGAGTGAGATGAGGGCAGAAAAGTGCAATTGATTTCTAAACGATTCCAAACGCAGGCCTATAAACGAGCAATGAAATGTTTTGGAAAATAAAAAGTTCACTTTCCTTTCTTGAACATTGTCTTTGTCGCATGTGACGTACAGTAAACCCTGGCTATGCTTACCACCCAAGGGATCACACCAAGTTGGTCGACTTCAGTGGTCAGTTAACGGAAAAATGCTTCAATTTATTAAGTTTCAATTTTTTACACCTAAAACAAAATAAATTATCATCGCTTTCATTAAAAAGTTACATGTCCATGTACATGTATTTATTAAGTTCTTTAAATTTCACTTTGCTGATGTCATGCTAAAATTACACGTACAAAAACTTAATTTTCACAATCGATATTGATCTTAAAGCTTCAAAAACCCCAAAAAGTGGTTAGTGACCAAGGTAGGCAGGTGGTCAATATATAGAAACAAATTTCAAGGGACGCTAAAAATCGACCACCATCGTATGTTGACCAATTTTTTTAGAGCCCCTTGAATGAGCCATTGCTGCTTATGTTATTGTTACTGTCCACGTACCATTGAAAACTTTCTAAAGTACATGGATGCATGGATGCAATAAGATGCTTTAAAAGTAACATTAAAACGGTCATTATCAATTTACCAGCACTTAACGACAGTAGTGCTGGTCGTGTAATTGCAAGTCGGATGAATTGAAGTGGAACGTATTGATAGTAATACTGCCCTTTAATGACACTCTTCAGTCCGTCGCTACTGCCCCAACAGCCACAGTCAATTTTCATTCTACAAGGCCAAGGGATGTCCAAATGGTTTCTTCACCACTATAGCAGGTCAGGAATGGCTATCACAATGTGTTATGCCCAAAATACACATTTTGGGGATCGGGCACATACGACCTTATGGTCGCAAAAATAACGATGCATCCTGTAGGCTACGTCTAACTGATTCAGGGCTAGGTGAGCAAACTAGGACATGTATTGTTCTCTTGTTCTGATGAAGAAGAATGCTAACAATCGGCTTGACTTAACAAGGCATTCGACCCAGTTGACAAATGTGATTGTTGAACAACTTTTATGAGAATTTGTTGCCAGCATTAGCTTTAAATTACCCTTAAATCTGAAACCTTTAAATCCAAGTCAATGTATTGATCGATCCTCCTCTTTGACCTTTCAGGTTCGTTTTTGAGAAGCAATACTCCGAAATTTCAATTTCTAAATTATTTTCTAAGCTGAGCGATGCATTTGAATAGCCGAGGTCCTATATCGAACGTTTTTATTATATATATATATATATATATGTTTTTTCAAAATTGCGAAACTCAATTGGAAGTTATCAAAGAACGCCATCTGCTGTTTATTTTTTATTTATATTTGATCATAAGCGTCTGGGAATAATTCATCATTTCCAATGGAGAAAAAAATCCAGAAAAAAAACTGTCCGATAGGTTTTGGGTAGACGACTGGTGAAATGTGGATTTCTGTCGCCCAATAACGAGCTCGTATAATAATAGCCCGGGTCTACGATTGCGATTTGTGAGTGAGAGAGAGAGAGACTTGGGTTTTTTCTGTAAACATTTTTTTTCTTATTTTACCATCTGTTGGCAACCACAGAGCCATCATTCAATCATATTTATTCGCCGCAAAATGAAACCGCGGAATGCAATTAAAGTAAACAGAAAACCGGGATCACATCCAACTTCAAAATACAAAACGTAATTTATCGTCGACAGCCTCGCCCATTATCAGAGCCTAAAGCATGTTCCTTGTGTATGAAAATGAACGTATCTTGTTGAGCTTTGTATTTTGCCTGTTTTGTTGACGGGGAAATGTATCTCACCCTAGCGGCACCCTGGATAGGGTTTTAGAAAGGGTTTAGGAACGTCTTATTAAGACTTATGTGTTATTAGGAGGTTCGGGATTAGGAAATAAGCTAGTGCCCTGTTTAATGAAGGGGAGGGGGTATTAATACCTCCCCCCCCCACCAACACACACACGCAAACAATGTCAAAAAACCCTGTTTTAGACATGCAAAGATATCTAAACCCAAAGTGAATTTAAAATAAAACTTAATTTTTAACTAACAGGTTGCATTATTGCAAAATAAAATGAGGATATTATCCATATAATTGTTTCAATTCGATGAAATACAGTGCAGTATCCAGTTGCATAGCAGACATAAAATAAGATCCTCTTCTGATAATGTCGCTGTCTACCTCTGGCTGACATTATTCTTGGATTGTCCTTAATTTATCCGTCCATAATGACATAAACGTTATCTGTTGTCTGTTGTTCTTGCTGATTGTACACTTACACAATTTTCACAGGCTGTTTATTGAACTTGATACTCGTTAGCTCAAATTTATGAAAATCCTCTTACAGGCTTGTCACACACCCATATTGCCACCAACACAAAAAAACGAAATAAGTAAAAATTAATTTATCCGCTTATATTTACTTAATGTTTATTGTTATTATTATTCAGGCCTTAGTGGAATAAGAGCATCGTCACCTTGAAATTTGCATGGAGATGGAGGAAAAGATGAGAATACCAATGATCCAATTTGACAAGAATGCTGGCAATGTCGGATGTTTTTGGGATATTATTTCAGGTTCAGGTAGACAGGCGTGCTTTATTGCTCTCCTGACTTTCATTATCATGCGCAAAATGCCATCGAAATGTTGTTGTTTTTTTGGACGTCATACACCATGCAAGTAAAGATCTTCTGAAATTGTATATCCTTGGAAACAAACGAAGAATGTAATAAGAATAATAACTACGTCTAGGTCGTTTTTTTAGTTTTTTGAAGGCGCATGTTGCGATCCTCCAACAGCGAAACGTAATGAAAAGCCTAGTTTTTCAAACGGTTTTTTATTTTTTATTTTTTAAAAAAAAGATTCCTGTAAGCCTCGTGCGGCGTTCGTTTCACGTGCGCCCAGGATTGTCTTTGTTCGAATTCGCTAAAAATCCATTTTAAATGCTGGGCAAATCCCTGCAATTATCGCTCAATTTCGATGATGAATTTACGTATCGACACGACGTTAAGTGCGCTTATTGCGCCAATTTTCCCCAGCTAAACGCCTGGCTTTCGATGGCGGAGGGAGCAAATTCGCACACGTCCCTAATTACAG
The DNA here is from genome assembly GCA_034700785.1 of Rossiulus vilnensis. Classification (NCBI taxonomy): domain Eukaryota; kingdom Metazoa; phylum Arthropoda; class Diplopoda; order Julida; family Julidae; genus Rossiulus; species Rossiulus vilnensis. The sequence goes on along the minus strand of JAQIXS010000754.1, from coordinate 16,618 downwards.
CTTTTGAACAAATTCGGTAAAAAAAATGAAACCTCTTCAATTTAAGTTTTAATTGCGCTTTGATGCACTCACAAGAGGCGATGATTTAAAGTGATGCTTCTCAGTCCTCGCATATACATGTATATCACGGCTGACAGATTTCTTTATGGAGTGGAAAAATGGCGGTATGATTCTGCAGCTCATCTATACCAGTGTCCTGCCAATGAGATGGTATAACTTGTCTATCAAATCCACTTATGGAATTCTGGGTTCATTCGGATCTATATTGGCTATTTATATTAATGATTATTCTTTTTTTTGCTTGGTCATTAGTCATTGGAATGCACTTCCGAAGGCTAGTAAAATTATGCAGTATGTGCAGAATTATTCATGTCTTTATGTTGATGTTTACTCGCTTAATATATGTATATCTAGACAACAGGTGGGCATGCGCCAAAACAGGTCAAGTATAGCAGAAATGGTCCAGATGATATCATTTTTAATAGTCTGAAAATGTCATTTTTCGATTGAAGAATGTCACACAAAATGATGCCAATTTCCCTGATATATGGCCTCAAATTGAATTACTTTCGTCTATTAATTTGCATTAATTTGCATTCATAATAGATGTGCAACTTCAGCTTTATATCTGTAAATCACTCTTTAATTGATTAAAAAGTTCATAATGCTACCACTTTGCCTACAATAATGCAGAGCACGTTGAATCACTATTCCGTGTGCTACATCTATATCTCATTGGTAGAAATGCAATTTGCTATAAGAGAAGGCAGTATCTAAAAACGTATTATGATGTTCACGCCTATTCCGTTAAATACATCTAACAATCAAAATCTTTAAAAATGACGTCATGTGCAGAGAGGATTGGCTTAGACGCACCTTTTCTCAATAAGTTTTCGTTGCCCAGTTCCCAACTCTCATTTTAATTGCAACACGATGCCATTGAAGGTTATTTGAATAAGACAAGCAAAGTATTCAGTCATTTCTTGAAATCTATGACAAACTGTCTTGATTTTTTTAATACTCGATTTTCATACGGATACAGGCTGTCAATAACATTAACGTTGAGACCCCCGCACCTAGGAAATCCGGCCTAGGAATAGCATCAATACTTCGAAATAACATTATTTTTCAGTCACGATTTTCGAGGATTCAAAGCTTGAGTTGCTTTTATTTGGCTGGTTGCCTACTTGGTATGCATGAGGCAGTTTTGACCTCCCTGCCGCCTCTTTATATTTTGTTACAACAAATTAAAATAAACACGGCGCTGTTTGATATACGAATGGTTTGAATTTAATTATAACTCGTTGTGTAAGTCACGATTTTTCTACGCGTAACCTTAATTCGCTATACGAAAATTGATAACGTGTGGGCAAAAGGCGTAGACCGCTTGGCCGATAAGGAATTAAATTTAATTCATCCGGATCGCATTTCTATTGGCTAAATGCTAAATTACAGATTGCTTGAACTCTATTCTGGCGATGTTAAAAGTTGATCTTGGTCATCATATGGTTGAAATTACAACGTAATAAAACACCAGAATAAAACCAGTAAGTAGCACTTACTGGTCGTGTTCTGTTTGTTTTTTATTACTGTCAATCTTAAAATACAAATACTTGGCCTTTTTTTCGCAATGAAAGTTCAAAAGTATCTTTACAGTATTTTCAAAATTAAATAATTGCTTGTTTTTTTTTGTTTATAAAGATAACTAATGAGCTACATCTTAAACAGGACGAATTTTAGGCAATTTTTGTGAATGAATGTTATTCCGTTTCATAAAAAGACATTCACGTCCTCAAATGACAGCATTAAAAAAAATAACCCTATACATATAATGAACCATAGGTTGAGATTCGAATGCCCTAAAAAGATGTCATTTACAGTGCATATTCAATAAGGTCATGTGATATGGAAACAAAAGGCGTTATTTTAGATTTACGCTTAAATAAGGCTGAGGAAAAAAAGAATGTCTCCCATGCAAAAACTTACACATTTTTTGCTTCAAATATTTCATTAAAACTGCAAAATATTATTTCCCTTCAATGTGAATTAGAAAAATTTTTATAATTTGAAAATGTCCTGTTAGTTTTAAAAAAAATTAAATAACCTCTAAAGATGAGCTTTAGAGATTGCATAATGATGTTATCAAGGTATTTTTGTGTACAAGTAAATAAACGTAACATTTTCAATTCATCAACCATAACTGAGACCCTAGTGGACGACGAATTCTACACGGGGAAAATAGAAATTTAACAATTCTAAAAAAGCACTTGACACCATTTACGCAATGTCCCTTAGTGGTATTCTTCCCAAACATCTTTATTCGTGACAATGCAATTGAAACCGAAAGTGAACGACGTCTCAGCAATGCGAAATGGGCGCAACTAAATAGCTAATTAATGGTTCGCTCATAAAACGCGTATCTTATGGGGCTGTAATTCAGCTGCCGGGCGATAAATCTCAATTAAGCCTAACGCCGCCATGACGGTGTCGGTAAATTAGAGCTGCAAGAATAAAAAAATAATAAAAGCGAATTAAACGAATGCTTTTAAATTAGAACGCCAACATTGGGGTTTGTGAGATGAGCTTAATTGTATCAAAGGGTGATATTGTCGAATAAAAGTGTACTTTGATGTGAGATAATTCTTGAGCTCGCTTCTTAATGAAGGATAGTCAACCTAGAAAAAAAAGAAGGAAAAAAAGTGGATCGACCCCCCCAAAAAACAACAGCATCAGAGCGAGTTCAACTTAAAAATTCCGGAAAAAGCAAATTCCACGGGGTTAAAGGACCCATAATGAAATTAAAAGGAAATAAGAACAAATAAAACGTACCTTGAGACTAATAGGACGGCGTAATGGTGAAAGTTGTTCCACGGATTCTGGAGTGCCTGCGTGTCAACTTCAACAATTGTTATATCACGCATAAAACTGGAAAAAGAAGTTCATTTTCTTCATCTTCTGCAACTGTTCTACACTGACCGTGTCTCCTGAGGGCGTTCCGTCCATCGTACGATCTCCCAGAAGATGCTGAATTTGACAGATGATGAATGGAAGGCAGCATTGATACAGGCGTAGTCGAAGCTGCAATTCTGATCACAATTTACAATTATTTTTTAATTAAGAAACATCACTAAATCACTGACCAGCGACTAGCGGCTCTTGATTTACTTTTACATGTGCATTGTCTACATTACACATCAATGACTTATCTATGAATGAAGAAGTTTTGATATGGGAGAGGGCAAGGGTGTTAAGATATGCTAAATTATTTCTGCTATAACTGCGCATATGATTCATTTCTTGAAATTTTCTCAAAAAACGTACACTGATACTCATTATTAACGACTTATGGTAGTTTTTCCACAAAAAATGCCATTAGCATAACGCCTTTTTGTTAATTATTGATATGGGAATTACTAACAACCGTACGAAGAACATAAAAAAGGGCATGCTGATGCAATTTTATTTCTTTCTTTTCCGAAAACCTATAAATAGTTTGGCATACCTTAACACTTCCCCCCTCCCTCTCCTATATCAAATATCAATAATTCTTTATGGGAAACATAACCATGGAAAGTCAATTACATGTTTTTAAGAAAAATACAGATAATCTATTACTAAATATTTGTTAACTTATCAAAAAATCAACTTTGACTGAATATATTTTTTACTATTATTTTAACAACATTTGAAGGATTGCTAATCAGGCCTATTTGGCAATCTTTTTCAAGATTTTCACCTAGAGCAATTTCTAAACTAGTTTTGCATAGTGATGTGCACTAAAAACGATCATTTGCGAAATTGCTATCTATTTTCTTTTCTAAAAATACCGCTATACCTTCACTACGTACACTTTTCAGCATATTTACGCAAAAAAAAGATTCTGCTTTGGGAATTTCACTAAGAACGCGGTATATTTGTTCTTCAGTATTTATTTATTTTTTATTTTGTCTCTTTTTCGAAAGGTTGGGGCTTAGGGTCCCCTGGACTAGACTCCTAACACGCAGCATCGTAACGTTTGAAAAAGCTGATGAATTGTTAGGTGGAGTTTCAAAGAACTGCTGCGAAAGCTCCAAACAGCTTCGAACAAAACTTGAAAAGAATATTCAATTGGCAACAGCAATCAGCACGCTCTATGCGTCCTACTGTATTCACTGCCATGCTCTCCAAGCCCTTGTAAGGGATAATTTTAAACGACCAGACCCAAAGTGGGATGCCTGATAATAGCGTGATGGAAACTTTCTCAGCCACGTCCGAGATACTTAACCACCTGGACCCGACCTGTACTTTTGAACTACTTCGTCAGTTTGTGTGCTGCCCACGCCTCTTACGTCAATACCTCTGGTGCATATAAATGCGCTCATTAAATTGGGCCTCACCTCGCTGTCATCGTTAGGTTCTGCCCCGCACTGGAGGAGGTGCTGTTTGCGTGCCTGTAAAAACATCCAACCCTTTCATAATTACGCATTCAAATTGGAGCAGCGTTTTCCCTTCCCTTTTCTCTTTTTCCTCCCCTGTTAATTAACGACCTTTTATTCGAAACGGATGAGCAGAAGGCTGGAGATTGAGATAACATTCTGAGCGCCTGACTCTCTTGACTGCGTTTGGCGAACATGGATCCGGAAATATTCCCTGTGGAGGTTTCCACGTTCGGAGATCAGTGGAGCGAACAACGTATGCTAATTTCTCCTAAACAAACAATACGAAACCCCCTACCTGAGAGGAGAACCGATCTCTGAGGAGTATGAATACTCAATCGTTTCGATGTAATGGGGGTCGTTGTCGCAGAATTCCTCTGCTGTTGCTGGCCGACAGAGATCATCCCCTCGCCCCTGGTGGGAGTGAGCACCAGGGTGCTCTCGTTGCTCGAACAGGTGGACATAGAGGAACACGAACCTCGGACGGACCCGGGGAAAGCCCCATGCACCGGAACCCCTCGAAATGGACTGCTGTTCAGAGTCTCTCGAAGATGAGCGTTCTCTTGTTTCAGGTTTTCGTTTTCGCTGTCAAAAAATAATCAGCGCTAAACTGGAATGAACCCTTTTGTTTTACGTAATGAAGGATGAAAACTCGAATTGTGAAGATTGAACTTGTTGTTTTTCGGAAAATAAATGTCAAGTGGCGTTCATGCATCGAGTCATCTATTTTGATATGTCATTAACTTGTTATCAATCAATAATTTCTTCTGCATGCTACTTAATTTGCAGAAGAGAATATCATTGATTAATTAATTAATGCTGTCGTTTTCAAGCGTTTGATTACCATTTTATTTAATTTTAATATTTGTTTTTTCACGTAAACTTGAAACAGCACTAGGCAATAAGTAATTAGAAATATCTAATCGAATTTTAATTTTTTTTGTGTGAATTACACCATCTATTTTGATATATCAGTAATCTCTTCTGCATACTTAGTAAAGCTGTGGTCTTCAAATATTTGATTAATATTTCATTTTGATTAATATTAATATTAATAATTTTTATGTGAATAAAGTTAAATAGCTTTAGGGGTAGGTAATAAATAATTTGAAATATACGATCCTTTTACTTTGAATTTCAGAAATGTTTCTTTATGATGAATCATTTTGCACTTATTTACTCACTTTTGCAACTCTCCGTTTTTTTTTAAAGCATCCTGAAGTTTGTCGTTTAAACTAGAAATCTGTGAGAAATTATTCAATTATTTAGGCAATAAAAATACAGCATTAGGAAATTGTTTCATTTCCTACTAACCCTCGTTCTGAACCCAGTTATGAGCTTCTTCCCGTGCCCTTTTTGGAATTCCAGTATCTGGTAAAATAATGATATTTTAATAAAACATCTCCCAGTATACGGAGCTCAGTCTTGCTTCTTTGGCAATAGGTGACGCCACATTCCAGTGATAACCACAGCGACTTCCGAATGCAGTGGCTATACCAGAAGATGCGCATCTGATTCTGTAGCAACATGAGATGGAAGTAAAACAACTCATCCTGTACTTACCTTAGTAAACTCTTTGAAATACTTTTGCAGCATTTCATATGGTTCTGTGAAGTAGATTGCAACTTCTGGCTTCAGCTAAAATTAATAATACAATATTCCCAAACATTAAAGCGCTACAGCAAATTAAAATTTAATTTCCCAACGCTAACGAAGGCTTGTACGAAAGTGGACTGTAACCTTGGGTTGATAATCAATTAATAAATTACCGGAGCAGTTAGAACCAAAACCATACATATCTGGCCGCAAACTTTACACGGTTCTTTATCTGAATTCGAAATATATCACAGAATTAATTCAAAGTACTATGCATAGACGTTTTATTGCTGGATTCAAAATACACTGTATTCCAAAAAGTAGATTACATTTTATCGCTCATTAAAAAATCCAATTGACTTAATTCTCAATTACTAACAACATACCTTGGACAACACAATCTTCGCAGAATAAATGACCACAATTCGTCAGGCAAAACTTCTTATTATCGGAAGGCTGCCTGTTGCAAAAGTTGCAATGTACCCATTCCATTATTGAAAACAAGTGATGACATCAACAGATGCCATCTTAGGAAAATCGATGTTTTGCTTTGCAATTTTGGTTTCAGCAGCCCTTGTGCCTCTTCTTTTGAGATTTAATATTTTCCTATACTGCTTAAAACAGTATAATAAGCGTTTTTAAAATTAGATCCAAGTAAACTCACAACTTGACCAGTTTTCAAACTGCAGATGAAAGCCCGCCATCTTTCTTAAAATTCGAACGAAAAACCATAGAATGCCAGAGGGCGCTATTGCACGAGCCATTTCTGAAGCGCCGTAGAAGGCACCATCATTTCACTTTCGTAAGCTACGTGGTCCCAGCGATTACCTGAAAACTAGAATAAATCTCGTTCGAAACCCATAAAAGACATTTCAAAGCTAATCAAAAGTTTTCTTGATCGCGAATCAAGCGTCGCAATACTAAATAGTACCATAATTAATCACCTTTTAAGTGTTATCAATCGTCAAGAGGATATAACAATTCGTGTCCCTAGTTTGACGTTTCAAACATGAAGCAGGTGCAATTCGAAAGCAGTTGCTAATCAATGTGCATGAGGGTGTGCCTGAAGTTTGGTTTAGCGGCTGATTAAGCCTATTTCGATTTATCTTTGGGGCTGCACTTCTTTCGCAGCGATCTACCTGTTGCCGACTGAATTGAGCTTGGATCGGTTTCGGGCGTCTTGTGTCTGCATGAATTCGTCGAGAAATGAATCGTTTTCAAGTAACTTTGACGGACGGTAACCCGCGCCGATATGGCTCCACTTCAGTCAATCAGGCCATTAATAGTGCCTTTCAACCAGATGACATTGTTGACACTGGATATTACGGTAAGTGCTACCTTATTATTGTACTAATATTTACACAACATTACGAAATTCATAAATTCCTACAAAAATTATATATTCGTGGCATGCGTCCATTTTTTTATTCATTTAATGCCAGAGTCTTGACTAGTTTCGTTGACGTAGGCAATTGAGCACATCAACCTTGGTTAAAATTTATGATCTAACTTTTCTGATATCTGACCCATTCACCGTAACGGATATTATTCAGATCTCTTTGGGATCAGAGGTGATCTAAAATGTTATATTGCAAATTTTGCATTCGTAAATTGAGATATTATTGTTCTGTAGAGAATCAATAAATCTCGATTGTGTGATCCAGATTCTCAGCACTTTAATATTCTTCTAGCACGCAATAAAAATTCAGCAACCGACATATGGTTTAAATTAAAATGATGTCATAGATCATTTATGGTTTTTTAGGTTGATGTTTGTATGAGTCATTGTGTCTTGAGTTGGTTACGTCATTTCGCCCCCTACTCAGATCGACCGCAAACCTTCCCTAGTTTACCGGGTGTCATTTCGTGCTGCGCTGATTATGATTTAGAAGTTGTCGAAATGAAACGGTTAAATGATGATTTGGGTCATGTTTTGCGAGGTGAATTTCGTTTGTTTTTGAGTGGTTTATTTTCCCTAAGAAATTTTAAGCTCAACAAACGTATCGTTCGTTTACCTCTAGTTGGCTACCTTCTTTGAACAATGTAGGTTGGATGTAATTTCAGCTCTGAAAAAAAGTTAATAATACTCTGCTAATATTAAACAATCATAATTAGTTAACGCCTCTCTTATGAACCCACACGCAAGTATACAATTTCGTTTTTATCATTTAGGCTTATCAAGTGCAATAACCACAAAGCAGTAATTAAAAACAGTTTTTCAGATTGAAATAAAATTTAAAAATGTAACATTTGTGCCAAAAAATGTACATGTGACATATTGCAAAATTTGAATGCATAAAAAGTGTATTTCTTCCATGAATGTGGAGTTATTCTGCCATAAAAGTGTATTACAATGTTTTAATTAAAATTGCACAATTGCTGTAATATTTTTGCCATTAAAGTGCAAGTAATGTATAATACCGCAAGATTTTCTTTTCGACTTCTGTGCAGTTTTTTTTCAAATAGAAATAAAATTGTAGAACTTCGGTTTAAAAATGTAATGTTTATGCCGATTATGCCAAAAAATGCAAACATTACATAATTTGAATGCATATTTTTGAATGGTATTTTTGCCATAATTGTGGAATTGTTCTGCCATAAAATGCATTGCATATTCGTAATTAAAACTACATAATTGCCCACTTATTAAATTCGTCAAAGCATAAATTTCAAAAGTGAGCAATAGCAACCTTTCGAAGTATTTTGTCCTCACGTTTATTGCTAAAAATATTTTCGATATCGAGATTCGATAATCTTGATGAACGGATAATCATCCTGATGTGCAGGTGATATAGGCCTACCCACTTATGCTATCTATTGTATATATGTTGTAATTTTTAATTACTGATCTTCAGTGCGATTCTTTGGCACGTTTCACAGTCTACTGAAATGCTTTTGCACTAAATTTCAGTTTTGTTAATCCGTGCATGCACTAGATGACGCCAAAGTCTTTGTTTTTACCATCACAATGAAAGCAGCTGGATTCTGCGAGCGAAGAGTGAGATGCTGACTAGACAGTCTCCGTTCATATAGCGTCGAAGAAAATATATACATGTAAATTGCAAATTCAAGAGCAGGTTAGCTGGAAAATTAATTACCGTCTCCTAATCGGCAAGTTGCAAGCCGTGTGAAATATGAGGTCCTCGACTTCCGTTAATTAAAAACCCCTTGCTCTTGTCTTTTCTCAACGTTGTGATGGGAAAATGAATTGCGAACTATATATTGATCGATTTCGCAATTCTGGCCCATCCTGGTTTGCGGTAATTGTCTGTATAAGCTCGAAATAGTGACTTTAATTAAAAAGAGTAAGTTCTGAACAAAACAGGTGAAACTGGCAGATCGTATAAATATAGAGGCAGAATGTATTGCTTGTATTATTTGATCACGAATTCATGTCATGCTTCCACAGACAAAGCCATTGGAGAGTTAACCACGCGAGCCTCTGCCTCTGAAAATAAACAGCTTTTCAGTGGATGGATTTACTCGTGCCTCTCAGTGAGTAAATCACAACTCCCCCACCCCCTACCATGTGGCATATTCTTGTTGTCAGTAGGGCACTGAGTTGAATTGAATTAAATTCCAAACAATCCCAACCTGTTTTGCAAACGATTGAACGAACAAACTCATGCGCAACATATTTATACTTCCAATAAAAATATTTCCAACATGAGTGTCGCCTCTATACTGATGCATCTTGATCTCGGCATAAGGTTTCTACGAGTTGATGTTGCGATGTTTCTTGTAGATCAAACTCAAGAGAGATAAACATTTTTTAGAGGACAGACCATCTGAGATGTCATTGAGATGTCATTGAACGAATTTCAAGTCATTAATGCCCTTGAAAATCCATTCAATTAACAATAGTTTCACTAATTTCTATTGATATGGTTTAATCATTGAACAATGCTATTACATATTTGCTAAAGCAATTTTATCCCTGATTGTATTATTCATCCTCTTACATGCGGAGTAAAACTGATGCAATTATGCTGACAATAACAGTGTAATAATGCGTTCTTGAAGTGATAACTTTGCATAAAATGCGTTAAAACTTCATTGCTCAAAGTCATCAAAAACAGATTGTAATTGATTTTACATAATTCATGTACATAATCATACAGGATGCAACCGGAAGCTGCCGGCAGAATGGCCGCTGTGTTTCTAGAGATCTACTAAACCATTTTCACCTATTTCGATGAAGTTATTACCTGGAGTATAAACGCTAATGCTCGCGATTTAAAGTCCCTACATGCCTTTTGCATTACTCATGCTAAGATAGTGAACGGAAAAGGGCCTCTTGTTTCAGTTCCTGTGCAGGTGGTTCCTCGTGCTTAAGCCACTCAGCTTTACTTTTATTACCTCTTTGAATTGCATGTTAAATATATTATTGCGACGAGGCCCCTTTTTCACTGCATTTTTCAGCAATATGTGCGCCTCGATAAACGTTGCCCGTGTAATAGCCCTTCTTATGCTTTTTATGAGACTCGGTCTTCTGTGGCGACCGATTTCGCACTCTTTTCAACTGCACTTTCTCTTTTGAAACGGGCCCCTTGAAGCTGTTATCACATGCACTGCAACTGTAGAGGTCTCCACACAGACCGTGATGGTGCCTGTAAATTTGGTGCCTGTTGTGAAAATGCCGAAGTTGAAATTGGCCGAAAGATATATAATTAAGGCTCGTTCATCACTATAAGGAATACCGATTTATTAAAACCATTTTGAATAACTTATTTGTGCCATTTTTTTGGGACATCTCCCAGTCTACTAAGAATGCCTTGTATTAGTAATTTTTTCCCCCAATTTAATGACTGGTTATATAAAAAAACGTGTTTTTATCTAATGCTGGTTTCATTTTTTTAAATGATATGAGTTTCACTTTGTGATAATATTTGATCCTGAATTAATTACCTATAAGTCAAAATTCAAATGGTTCAAAATTGATGTCATTTTTTACATTTTGTCGTCATACTATGTAAAAACGTGACGTTATATTTATTGAAATTTGGCGTCATTTAGCATGGGAATAGAACTGCGCATTAAGGATATTGTAAAATCGATTATTGGTCATTTTCTTAGTCGAAATGAAGTAATTTTGTTCAATATAAATGAATCTAACTTTATATGACCAATTTGTGCTAAGTTGGCTGGATGAAGTAGGGTGATGGCAGTTTCTCCAAATCGGACAATAAATGACTTAGTCGGGGTAAGTGGTCAAAATCGACTTCTTGATGACCTAACCTAATCTAACCTAGCATTCTCTTCATCCATTTTTGAAGGAATTAAAATTAAAATATCGAAAAAAGAGCAGATCTAAAAATAAGAATATATAGTGCTGTACGTCGTTTTCAACGGATATACTTTTTACAACTGGGGTTTAATAAATTAAGAGTTTAGTCAAAAACATCAGCAGCATCTCCCATAACAAATTTAATGACCATTGTAATAATTCTGTCCTCTTCAAAATATTTTTACTTAGTTTCATGATGCCAACAACTGTTTAAAACAAATTGTTATTGATACCTTTTGTTTAAAAGTTGTATTTCTATCCTCTTCAAAAGAATTTGTATTATGCTAACTGTTATCGCAAATGTATACAATGTTATGTAACTTAAAACAATTTCTCTCAAATTGACAACTTAATTGAAAACGTGCTAGAAGACCATATTCTATACAATCATTTAAATTAAAATCAATTGAATACTCTTTAAGAGTGAAAACGGCGAATAGTGTAGGCCTATACTAGAAATTATTATTTTAGACATTTTCTTTTTTTAATATTTTTAATTGTTATATTACCCCCAACCACATGGCATATTTTTGCTGACAGTGGGGTATTCAATTGATTGATTTTACATTGCTAAATCCTAGGTGCGAAACTTTGAATGTGCTAGACTGTTGCAAAGAATGAACCATAGATGGCGCTGGCATCATTGCCTGTTTAGATCTTAGTCCTAAAGCCAATTAGTATCGACCATGATTTAAAGGCTATTTCGTTGCTGGGCTAGACGTGTTTTCTTTTTACGTTCTCCACTTTAGGAGTTTTTTTTTCTCGCAGTGCTAAGATAAAGTATTTTATGTCCAGTGTCCAGCGGCCGTTTTCGACCAGTTTGATAATTGGGTCTGTTCCGAGCCCATTGAGGAAGATCGAGCAAAGTGATTGATTTTTGATAGCTCCCTGGGTGCATCGATAGTAATTCAACAACGTCTCTATCCAGCTGGACACTTGACCAACAGATCTTTGGTGTGTTTAGTGCGTCTAATCGCCTGCAGGGGGCGCTCGTCTTCGTCTTCTCCAATTCGTTGATTTTTATTTTTTATTTTTTCTTATCTTTTATCAGTGCTGATTTCGATCGATTTTCCAATCGGGTTTTTCGTTATTAGATTGTTCGGTAATGGAGGCATATTTCGTCGATTTTCACCGTTCGCATGCCGCGTTTATTAACGCCTTAAAAACTGATTTAATTATGGAGACGGTGCGAAGAATTTGCCGCGAAAAACACCGAAAGATGTTAATGGCAATTAATAAGGCTTTCATGGTCGTTTTTTCTCCAAGCTTCGCCTTTTAAAGGGGCATTTCGGATCGTATTAATAAGTGAAGGGAAATCTCGTCATTTGTCAATTAAGTATTTAACGGCGCATCGAGGACTGCGTTTAGTTTTTAGGCGTGCAATTGGCGACTGCGTTTTATTGAACCCATTTACCCATGCTTTAGAATCGAGAAACAAGGAGAGGAAACCTCAATCAGAAAGGACTAGAAAAATGGGTCTTTAAAACTTGGATTTCTTTATCTTATGACTTTATTAGATAATATAATAATAGTATATTTCCATAAAAGAGCAGGAAAAAAGGTCAGTGGCCATATACCGGGTATGACTGCATACTTGACAAGATATGGAAAATCTCATGGAAAATGTAATACGTGTTATGAAATACAAAAATACAATTTTAACTTTATTTAGGCCTACGTTTTTGTGTTATACTTGTATTTTTTCCATAGATGGACATAGATAAGTAAGACCATGCTGTAGCTGTAAATATGTTGGCCATAGGCCGATGTAAGACAGTTATATGTAAGAATGTAAAAACATATGGATGGATATAGACGTAGGTCCCTATGGATATGTATGTCACGAACATATGCGTCCATTTGTGGCCAATTTCTGGTCAAAAAGATGAAAGGGTTTGATGAACGTCCTATGTAAACAGCCCCAAAGTGTTCACCATATGTGCAATGAGATGCGAGAGCGGATGACTGAGTAACTCTGTCAACACTTTCTTCTTGTTTACTATACTGTATATGATAATTTTTTATGTGGTTTGGATTACGAGGGTCCCTCGTGTCACTGCTCAAGGGTTTATCCTGCTACTAAGTGCCCTTTTCCGCAGTATTTACCCTGGATTTGACGACTTAAGTGCGAGGAAGCTTAAGGCGCTTTGTTTCTGCTATCTGTTGTCGTTTTAATGTCATTATGTCTATGTGAGAGTAATTTGCTTCAATGCAATGGAGCAAAAAGAGCTCGAGTGGTACGGCGCTTCATAATGATGCTCACAGACGGCGCTGTAAGCAGGTATGGATTTGCCACATTGCCAGGGGCCTGCTAACAGAAGAATGAAATGAATACAAAAGTAAAATGGAAGCGCTTTTGACTTTTTTTTCTCCAAAAATGAGAAAACAAATAATGGATTTTAGTTAACGTTACCACAAGAAATGGGTTTTGTACGCAACATTTTTATAAATACTACATAACAAAAGATGCATATTTAAATTACATGTATAATAAATCAAGAAATCAAGCTGTCTTACCTACTGTATCTTACATGTCATTTGCTATACTGCGTATTATTGATATTTGTTTTTGAAAAACATGATCAAAAATCACAAATTTTATATACAAAATACACTTGCCAGCAAAGAAACTGGCCCATCTGAAGGTTTTAGGAATAAACGCATTTTGTTCAGCAATTATCTATTCAATTTAAAATCGGAATAACTCATTTTTTAAACAGTTTAAAATGCGTATAAGTTGAGTAAAATTCCTGTTGAATTTCTTAGGAGAATGGCCCGAAAATGCAATACCATAAATTCACACCGATTGTACAGAAAATGTGTAGTGATTCAATACAATAATGCAAAATATTATCATTGCAACTATTTAATCTCAGAACATTATAATTCCCTGCAGAAACACTTTTACAGTATAATGACAGGGGTAAAGGCATGCAGATCTGCAGTTGTATGCAAAATGTTTACTGGTGTTTTAACTTGCTTTTTACCTAAGAAATTAACAACTTGAGTGAAATTAAGGAGCATTTTAAGGAGCAATCATTTGTTTGTAAAACGAGCTATTCCGAATTTATTGGATATCAATTGCTGATTTAGATATACGTTTTTAATACCTTTAGGTGGGTCAGTTTCTTTGCTTGCGAGTGAATCACAAATAATGAATTTTCGCCTTTTTTATTTATTAAAATTTCGTTTAGGAATTTAATAAAATCCAGCTATTTTACTGATCTTACATGCCATTTGATACGCCGCGGTGGTCCTGTCTATGCTAGCTCGCAATATCTGAATCAGGTTTTTATTTTCGAGGCAGTGTTGTAGCCACGTTCATTATATGGTGTCGCTCTAGACCCGAACAAATCTTTGGTTTTCGGAAAATGCAATGGTAAATTAGTGACTTCGCAAAGATTTAATTACTCTAGGGCAAGTTCATCGTCTGAATGACTTATATACCGTTGCTATATATGATCGGCTTTAAGTTGACGGGCACCTAATTGCACGAGGATGCCTTTTTTAATTAGGTTTCGTGTGAATTCGTCGCGATCCTCTAGCTTAACTAAACCTGACAAACGTATTAAATTAAGTGCGTTCAATCTCAATAAAAACAGACGAGATTCAAAAATAAGCCGCAGAACGGTCATTACTAAGAAGCGAAGAATGTCTGAGGAGGCATGCAAAATGGACCGGGAATAGACCATTGTTTCCGGATTTCATCATAAAACCAATCATAAAGCAAATATTACAGTCATGACCAAAGGCGAAATGAAGCCTCTGTCTCGACGCGATCCTCATACCCGCCAATTTCTTGTTTTTATAGAGTTTTTGCAGCTCTTTTTGCTGGGGGGGAATCATCGTACATCATTCAAGAGTGATACTTACATCGGTGATCGGTCAGGAAATCAAGGCCTGTATTGCTAAACGTCTTTGTGGAAACGTCTATTGACAGTATCGCAAATATAATATACGATAGGTATGTGTATCCAGTCTCCGAGCAATGCAAGAAAAAATTTTGTAAAGATACAGTAAATACTAATGAAAAGATGAAATATGCGCAGTTTGTTGCTTGCATAGATACTTTTTCTCTCCTAATTTTTTTCATCGTTTTTTTATGATCGGCTGAAAGAATCCGTTTCAATGCTACTATTTTGAAACTTCGATAATGTTTTTTTATTATTTTATTTTGCAAGACTCAATTCGCAGTTTGTTTTACAAATGAAATAAAAGTTTGGAGGATTTCCGTAAAATGGAACGTTTCACTTATCGTTTGAAAGTGAATTATTTCCATATTCGTTATACAGTGTATTTACCTCGTGAAGTAAGACCACCCATGGGCCGTGGTTTTATCTTGTTTCGAACCGTCAACCGCTGATACTTATATTGATTCCAAGCTTCAGCACGCATTAGGCACGCTTTTAGTTCTATACAGCACCTTTCGCTCTGCTTTTCGCAGTTTGTATGTACCAAGAATATGTATTTTTAACTTTCACGATCGCAAATATTGGTTTTACGACCACTGAATCGGAGAACCGTAAGTTCTGCTCAATGACGCCATATTCTAAGAACGCACCCATTAATGCCTCGCGCGCTTAAGGTTCCAAAATTGAGCCAGTGAGCTTTTTGGTGCCACCCACTTTCTCGCCCAGATGCTAGTGCCAGATGACGCCTCCCTAGGACGTATTGGACTTTTAAAGCGTTCCTCGAGACAAAATGGGTCATTGGTCAAATGGCTGCGGCCGAATTCAAAACTAGGTTAAGCTCATTGTTATCGATTTTCGACCCCTTTTATGTCATCTCCGATGAAACTCGACCGAGCAAAAATGCTCCAAGATGGCTGACGTCTAAGCGAGCTTTTATTGTCTTTGTTGTGAGGGATTTTCGGTGTCGATCCCTCGCGCTCAAGAGATCGCGAAGGCTAACACACGATATTTTATTTATTTTAGTTTTCGAAAGGGATCGCACTCACCCGCTGATCATTACGATGGTGTGTACATGTAGGGAGGGAGGGGTAGGAAATGTCTTTAACAACCACCCGCCAGAGGGCGATGACGTCGCTCGGCATCCGTACACATCTCGTGCCAAGGAGATTTTGGGTCGCCCCATTGAGGTCAATGTAATCGTCGTTCCCTGTGCCGCATGAGGAGTGGGCGGGGCTGCGACCGGCTGTTCGACCAATCAGCGTCCAGCTGAAACGACCTCTGCAGCGTGCAAATGGGCTTCCATTTTGCACAGCATCCGTTGCCACGGCAACCGCCTACATCTCCACCGCGCATGGCTGCCAACGGCCTTTGCGTTCGTTCGCTCGTTTTTTTTTTTTTTGTTTTTTTGT
>JAQIXS010000753.1:0-39270 GCA_034700785.1 Rossiulus vilnensis | reverse complement strand
TGCCGTTATGTGTTATGTCTATTCTAAATTTGTTGGATTTCAATAAAGTTGAACTCCAATTTACGAATTTTCAAGGCTTAACGTCTCCTTGTCCACAAACATTCATACTTTTCTTGCCTAATTTGCTAATTCATTCAAACAAGCCTCTCATTTTGTGTTACGCACAAAACCTAAATTAATTCAAAATGGCGTCTTTCAGGCGCTTCTTGCAGGCCTTTTGAACCCAGACCGTAGCTCGCAATTACCTTCTACAATGGCACAACTAAAACCATCATTTCGGGTGAATATTTCGGCACTTGTTCCCCAGTTAAATGTTTGGGCAAATTGTTGAAAATGCTTAAAAACACGCTCTTGAAATTGGCTTCATCTTCTCTGCGTAATTCATGGAGCCTAAAGCCAGAGCGCCGTGAGGTTTATCTCTTTAATTTGCAAACCATTCTGGTTATATTCGCTCCCATCCTATAAATACTAATTCCTAACCGTTATGTCTGATGCCGAAATGCATTGTTTCCGAGTTAAGCCGACCGGCCCATAAAACAACAGTCGCTTATGACCATAAATAAAGAGCGTAATGAGAAAGCAGCATTTACTGAACATGGCGAAAGGTTAGCTTTCGTTTAAAACAAAACAGACCCACCTCTCTTATTTTTCTGCCTATTCTTCTCGTTTAGCATTAGTAGGAAATAACGAAAACCTGGTTCTGCATCGTTTAACGTCGCCTACGGCGTTTTAAAACGTCATCACGTGTTAACACGCGTGAATAACCCGAGTTAGAAACCCTAACTGCGATGCTCCATAAGCTCATTAAGTCAGCGAATAGCAAGTACTCCTAACGTTGGAGCTCAATGAATTTAGGATAAGAATGAAAGAATGAAAAGTTTTCACCTCTTAATAAATACCAAAGTTCTGCGAAATTTTAATAAGTGAGCTGCAAAATGAGATCACTTCAGAAATTAGACGGTGTCGGAAGAATTTAGACATGCAATTCAGTTACTTCTCAAGGACTTAAAATTCCCTGACTTTTCCTTGGCTTCCATGGTTTTGGGGGGGGGGGGAATTCCTGACTATCTGACATGTTTATGGATTTATAAGGAAACAAAAGAGTTCCAGTTTACTGGAATAATTTCCCTACCTTTATCAGAAATATTTTATAGAATAAAATAGAAACTAAGTCGACCGATTACTGACATTTTCATTATTTCGAACGTGGAAAGTATTCTATTGAAATAGGGGAATTCCCTATCATTACATGACTGAATAGATACGCCCTCTTTGGAGCAGTATCATTAACAATGATTTGGGATTATGGTAATTTAAGGTTGGCATTTTATCTGGTGATAATTTGAAATTTCTTTCTTTTACAGTTTATTCCTACTTCCCTGATAATTCCAGGTTTTCCAAGTCAGGGAGAATCCTGCATATGGTTTTTTTTTTTTTTTAAACATTTGTTGAGATATCAACATATTTAAGAGAGCACATACTTCGGGCATTTAGCGGTTTTATAAAGCTTTTCATATTTCCCTAAACTGTTCAAATGTTGAAGCCGAAATCATAAAACTCACTGACCATAAGTCAAATCTGCTACCGCACCCGTACGTTCCTTCGTAAAATAGTTTTGATATCGTCTCAAACTGCCCAAAATACAAAGCCATAAAATAAACCAGTGAAACATTTCATTCAAAAACAGTTTTACGTTTCAAGGACTTCAACAACCAACCACCCACACCCCATCGAGGACTCTGAATGTTTTATCAAAGGATTTGCACAGCCATCTACGACTGTGATTGCAGACTAACCCAAGTTATGTTATCAGAAAAAAAAACTTGTTTTTATTAAGCTTTAAACAAATTAATAGGAATTAAAAAAAAGTCAGAAAAATAGATGAATGGTAATTTAAATAATAAGAGCATCTCATAGATGGCTCTGGGGCGTTGTATAGGGTATATTGTTTACTATTGTTTGGTTCATTGTTGCGTGCGAATTAGATTTAACGGCTCATAGTGCAACCCATTCAAAAGCTCATCGGCATTCACCGTCCGCATTTTTTATATTTCCTCGCAGCCTTCTGCAATGATTAAGTTTTTATTGGACTCAATCGAAAAATCGATCAGTTTATTTTGGTGTCTGTGTTTAGTCTGATCAAATTAATTTTCAATTAGTTCCAGCACAATGACAGTGCGCTGCATCGACACTCAATATCAATAACAGCACACAATGAATACAAGAAACGGAAAAAAGCAACAACAGCAGCAGCAGGAAATGAAGACAAATACCGGATATACTGATCAATTGTACAGGGTGTCCCTCGAGGATTGATTTTACGGTAGGCCTACCAACGGTCATATGTGCCACCCTGCCTCATTTCGTCAGTCATTGGCCCCCATTTTCGTCTATTGCTATTAACCGTGAAACGAATTATTGGTGACTGGATGGAAATTTTCACATTTTTTGTCACTAACTGGGCTATTACGAGCTTTCGCTATGAAATTCGTGCCAACGACGCACATTTTCGGTCGGAAAAAACCAATTTAAAAAGCAGAAAGTTTGAAGTAAAAAAAAATTCAAAAGTCATCTGCTGGTTATGCTTCAAAAACGCCCATGGTGAAGTAAAAAAAAAAATTTAAAAACCACGAGGGTGAAGTGGATGATTTTGACAGTGAGACCTCTTCAGGAGAGGTCCGTGACCCGAGTAGGGAAAAAATAAGCAATTCTTTCACTCTTTCAAGACTATCTGGAGTATAATATGTCTGTTGTTTTTTTTGCGAATCACAACTCATTCATTCTTCGCGGAATTTTAAACTTTCTTTCGATACACTTTTAAGCTAAGAGAGGCCAAAAGCCACTGAAATTTACCCGCTAGCAGACACTAAACCTTAAACGTCAATGATGATTCACAGATCCAATCTTTGGCCAAAAATAAAATTAACGACGTACATAACAGCCTAATGATAAACCAAAACTTTAAAAATTCAATATTTTTATTCAACCCAAAATTTACTATACTTGAGTAGCTTATAAAGAGCAGTTTATAATAATTAATGTATTTTAACTGATAACTAGAAATTTAAAAGCAGAAATGGTCATGAATAAGCTGTCTTAATATTAAGAAATGTTCACGGAATTTTAACTTAGTCTATCAGGGTTTTCCCAATAGTAAAATTTACCTACCCTGATTTCTTCCTGACTTTTTCAGTTTTTGAACAGATCTCCCTGTCCACTGATGAAAAATTATGACATATGCAAATGCAAAAACTGACTGAGTTGTACCATGTCTTAACTTTGGTGTCAACTAATAACTAACCAGCGATGGTATTTACTTGATTTCGACGGCTTTGATTTTCAATAACTTATAAAGACCATTAAATTTGTTCAAAACAATTAAAAATACGAATTTCAACACTAAAAAGCAAAAGTTATTTACCCTCGAAGGGCAGAAACGCGAAGACCATGACTTTTCCATGACTTCTATGACCTGAATGTCATTTCAGAACTTGTTCATGGCTTCTTATTCCAACAGACAGCAATGTGAAAGCAAATTTAATATTTATAGGGCTTACGCTATACTTCTGACTTTTTCAAAATAATTCAATACTCCCGTGACTTTTCCCTGCCTATTCCATGCCTTTCCAATTTCCCTGACGATTCCAGCTTTTTCCAGATCTGGGAGAACCCATGTGAAAACATGTGGTTTTTAGCACGCGAAAAATGTCCAATGATAGGATTTACAGAATTTTAATTTTACACGTTTTTCATTCTCAATAGTTTTAGTCAGTCCTTAGCAACATACTTTTATGATGTGGATAAATAAACAGGCATTGAATTCTGCAAAATAGACTAGTTTCCAACATTTCCCCATACCATTTAACCAAAGAGAAATAAATGATGACCCTTATATGCAAATTAACAAATTTGGTAAGACTTCAAAGACCTGCTAGGCATCTTGCGATAATTTATATGCCCAACAAGCACTTCAACAAAGTGAGAAAACCATTAAACAACACATATGTACAAGCAGGCCTACTCAAAAATTACCAAAATGCTTCAAGCAGCATTTTAATAATCAGATACAACATTTTAACGAAACATGAAACGAAAAGGAAACAAAACTAAGTAAGAACAACAGTCGCAAGCGAACAGAATAATTTATTTGGGAGAAAAACAACTCAAATCTATTCATGCAGACAATTCATCTACAAATAAATTTAATTTACTGACAAAATAAGTTGATGCCCTCAAGAAAAAAAAAACCAAATTCAGGATTGGGTGTAATCAAGTCAATGTTGATTTTGACACCCGCTGGGGGCGCTAGCGACGGCAAAACGCCCGACGTTTAATCAGCCTACCAAAAACGTCACTCAGAAATTATGAATCAGTTATTGGCAAAGCGCCACTGAATTTTCCCCATATTGGTATGAATTTTCCCCTCTTTTTTCCCCATTTTCATCTTATAGTTTCTTCAATCAAACATGTGCGACCGAAATGGCAGTGAGAAATAAGGAGAGAAAATGCTCGGCTTTTCGATCATTTCATGCACTAAAAATGATCGATCAGGGAAAAACATTTTAGCAAATATATTTTCACCGGATTTGCCTTCCCCTTTTAGGGCCTGGTCTATTTCTGACCCAGTTGTGGTACATTTCCTTAGAAAGCCATACAGTAATCCACTACAGTGTGGCACCAAACCTAGGTTAGTGACTAAGATGTTACATCAGTACAATCGATATCTGTACAAATATAATGATCATATACTGATATTAGTGAAAAATGAAGGGATATCACTAACCATACTGATATACTCAAAAACCACTAATACATATCGATAACATTATCATGACTTCTCCAGGGCAAGTGACCAAAATTAATGAGAACTGCATATCGATATCAATATCAAGACTTTTATGGAAAATTATCTATATCAATATCATGACTTTTATGGAAAAGTCATGATATTGATATCGATATGCAGTTCTCATTAATTTTGGTCACTTGTCCTGGAGAAAAGATCAGTCTATTAATTAAAGTTTGATTTTGATACTGGTAGCCTATCAGTAAGAAATCCTAAAACGTCATGAAATGAAATTCAGGTCATGGACGTCATTGGAAAAGTCATGATAATGTTATCGATATGTATTATAGTGTTTTTTATGTATTAGTGTTTTTTGAGTATATCAGTATGGTTAGTGATATCACTTCATTTTTCATTAATATCAGTATATGATCATTATATTTGTACATATATCGATTGTACTGATGTAACATCTTAGTCACTAACCTAGGTTTGGTTCCACGCCCGTGACCTGAATTACATTTCATAACGTTTTTGGATTTCTTATTCCAGCAGTCACCTTGAGCTTGTAAAAGCAAATGTAGCACGTAGAATCACATTGAATTTCCGTGACATTTTATTAATAAATTACCATTTCCTGGTTTCCCGGGTCTCGTTTAATCATGTAATTTAAGTCACTGTTTTAAATGGACATCATCCAACATTCCAATTAAACCCAATAATTTTTATTTAAAGACTTCATTAAAAAAAAATTCAACAATTAAGTAATGTTTGCAGTCATTTTATTAAACAACAACAAGCCCATTATTTCCTAAAATCAAGCAAAGATTGAAATAAAAAAATATCCTAACGCTATTTAACACATCATACGTACATTATCTAGTGCACATATAATGGCAGAATATACTGATACTGCATCATTAAAACAGGGCATATTAGACTAAAAAAAAATTCAATTCCATTACTTCGAAGTCCCATTCAGGAAGTTTTGGTGAATACCATTTTTTTCCATGATCTGATTGCTATCAAATTTTGCGATCAAGATGGAGTCATCAGCACCAGATTTTTAGTCCGGGTTTCAGCTTTCGCCCACTTTCACTAGAAAGCTACAATTGTACACACTCTCGAAACCCAACCGTTAATTTCGTTATCGTGAAACGTGATTCCCAAAGTGTCTGGATGGCATTTTTACAGTAGTTTTCGTGCATTTTTTAACACAAGCGTTCATTCTTCATACTGCGAATGACCTCCGTCGCCAGAAAACGATCATCTATTTTATGCGCAGTCTTGGCGTGTTTTTTTTTTTTTTTTTAATTCATCGAGTGATTCATTGTTGGAGCAAGGTCAGAAACCCCCTGTTTCATTTGTTATATGGTTTTGTCCTCTAGCTACCGCTTTATTTCGTTCTGGCTAATATTAGCCTTTACGACTACGAAACTCGAGCGGAGCGCCGTCTATAAAACTTGTGCGCCATATTTCCTGGCTTTATGGACTTCTCATTATTTGTTTTCCTGGCTCGGTTTATCATTGCTATGCATAATTTCTCGGCCCCAGACTCGCTCTATATACACGGTGTGCCAAAACTCTCGAAAAGGCTTTTCACCTGAGAAATAGATGAGGAACATCAGCGAAATTACGAGCGTATTAAATAGCAATAAATTATTTACAAAACGAGCTAGTCCGATTTTAATTGTACATAAATGTTATTTTGGACCAAATGGTTGTTACTCTTTAATTGACTTTGGCACACCCTACACATGGGTCGTGCCCCGCCCCCAATGAGGCCACTTTGGCCATGCCGTCGTTGCCTCGCAGGCTGGAGAAGACGGTCGCCATCAAGCCAGAAGCGACTCTCGAGAGCTAGAAGAAGAATGAAGAAGAAGGTTTTTGTTTGGAAGCACAGAGCTATTGACATGGTCGCAGCTCGGCAACGGACGACCCACTTAGCCCTAGCAATAAATCAATAGTTTTAACGAACAATCCGACTGCAACTGCTCTGCACTTGCACCCAATACACGCAACAATCTTTGCGCATGCAGACTGCTTGTTATTATCAGACACAGCAGCCAAGAATCAGACGACCTTTACACAATAGTAATAAATAGGGCCAATCCACGTAGGGGTCTTCCATAAAGGAAGTTCGAGGATCGGGGGGGCTAGGGTCAGAAATATTGAACGTCCAAATTGTTGGTACCGACCTCTCCTCACCACAGGTACCAGCCCGAGCTAAACGATAGGTGAACCACTTTTAGGTATAGCCTATTACTTGTTAGTATCTTACCAATTTAATAGCTTGGTTTAAAATTTCAATGTTATACCACTCATTTTTTCTAAAGTAAGGACCTGTTAGCAGCATCTCACGACGTCTTTTTCGAACTAGTTTATTGTCTGTTAAGTATGAAAATAGAAGTTAGAGGTGACATGTAAAGCCCAATCGAAAAGGACGCCCATCGTGCGAAAAAATTAAATTGTTGCTTGAAACACGAATTAAAATAGCTAAATTTTATTTCCTGCAATGTAGGATTTGTCGTCCACTGAGGTACACAGTATAATTTCAAAATATCCCATTTATTTATTTAGAGAAAACTTTGATGGGGGATGGGAGGGGAGGTTATATGACTTCGAGAAACGAATTTTTTAAATTCAATCTTTAAAAAAAATAAACATTACATTTGTGACGACCATAGTGGACGACCAATACATTCTACACGAGAATTGATAAATTTAGCAATTAAAGCACGTATTTGAAACAACAAAAAATATGTGCATGATAGACATCCTTTTGGCTCAGCCTTAAGTGGAAATGTGACGTTATTGTTAAAGCAATTTGACATCACTTTAGTATGAAAACAGAACGGCCCAATTTAGGGAAATGACATCTGTTTTCGGTCCCAAGTTAATTAACTGACGCCAGCTTGATCACATGCGCTACTTAGGACAGGATGGTTGGGATTGTCTGACTGAAACGATAATTGACTTGTGTAGTGGAAGGCAGTTTAAAAAAAAATACTTTT
Source organism: Rossiulus vilnensis (assembly GCA_034700785.1). Classification (NCBI taxonomy): domain Eukaryota; kingdom Metazoa; phylum Arthropoda; class Diplopoda; order Julida; family Julidae; genus Rossiulus; species Rossiulus vilnensis. The sequence goes on along the minus strand of JAQIXS010000753.1, from coordinate 31,470 downwards.
ATTGGATGACCCCTGACGATTCAGGATGTCAACATGGAAGTAAAGCATTTTGATCCACCGTGCTAAGTTTCAAACAGAAGCATTGTAGATACACTTCAAAAAACCAAGAAAATAAAGTTTGAATTTTCAACCCATTTTCCAAGCAAAAAACGTAGCGTTTGTTCCAGTTTATTACACGTACAGGCTAGACTGAACATGGTAGCTCTCGAATTCAAAATTGCATGGATTCTAAGTGAAAATAAACAAGGTACAACTTCTCTGGAAACATCTTGCGGCCACACGCAAGAACAGAAACTGTGTCACTAGACCCAGAGCCGAAAGAAATATGGCTGCCACCTGTAGCTAGCCTTGTGCCATTGCGAATTCCAGGCATGTACGAAGACCTTAACCGAAAACAATTTGCGAGTTTTAAAGAGGATGATAAGGGAGGAATACACGTCGTTATAATGGCTAGAAAAGAGAGAAAAAAATCAAAAAGAGGGGAAATGCAGAAAAGATTTGTCAAATCAAAAAAAAATAACGGGGGGCGAAAAGCAAGAGTACTTCGAATGAACCCCATTCATTCGGAGGATAGGCCCACTGAGGCCATTGTTAGGGTCCATCAACGGTCATGGACATAGTGGTGGTTAAAAAAAAATTAAAAAAGAATACATGTACGCAAAATAATTCAAACTAATACTGATATGCAAATCGCGGATACAAAGCTGCCAGAATAATTTTGGAGGCTAAATATCCGGCGAACGTTACCCCTTGCTGAGGGGGGGCGTCCATCATTGTGATTCAAATTAACACCTCTTTGGGCATGTCCTGAACACATTTACATTCAGATGATAATGAGGTGCGTGCTGCGCGTGCTAACGTTACAACCGAAAATTCGTTATGTCTAATTTTAGCTGGTAAAACAAAATCCAAAACAGTTTTAGGGCCAAAATTACGGCAGGATTCCCCCCAAGAAATAATATTTTGAACTTGCCTGACTTTTCCAGGATTTTTTAAACAAATTTCTCGACCATTATAAAGGCAAAAATATGACATACAAATGCAAGGAATGTTACATGTGCATGTATATGATTTAACAATGGGGACTTTGGTGTTAATTAAACAATTAAAAATGATGTTGAATTTCCCTGACTTGTTCCTTACTATTTCATTTCCTCCCAATATCACTATCAACAACAGGGTTTCCTTCGATAAACATAACTTGGGCTAATAATTCACAAACTACAATGTTAACAACAGCCATAAAATCATGTACAGTTTAGTAACAGTAATTAAAATCCAAATTAATAGTATGGCTAAATTCAGACGTTGCACTAGGGTAGGCTATTGTACCCCTTTCAAAGCCATGCCCTTTGAAGGTTAAAATGCACATTTCAAAAAACAAAAACATGTTAATAGATTTCCTTTGTAAATTACGCTTGGGTGTTTAAGCATCAAAGTTATTAGAATCAATCTTAGGACAACAACAACAACAACAACAACAACAACAACAATGCAAAATGCCATAGAGTATGGAAATCCACGGTTCAGTCAAAGCATATTTCCCAAAAAATTATCATCCACATGGCTGACCCGGAGTAAGGGTCAAATGTTAGCCTACTCTATAATAATCGTTTTTACACCTTTGACCCATGTTTTTGCGCAAGTGAGGGGGCCTGGGCAGTTTCGCCCCATAAAATACATCATTTTCCAAGATTTTTACGAGTCACGAACGGTTGGTACGCGTTTTTAGTGCCGTCTATAAATAGCACGAACGGTAGTTAGGGGTACCCACCATCCCTAACCATCGACGAGCTAAGGGTTTACTGAACTTGACCTTTCATGGTCACGTTCGTGCATGCAGACCCCAAAGAGGTAACAGCGCCAATTCGCGGCCAATTGACGACGGAATTAGCGGAAATTTGGGCCATTTTTTGGCAGAAACAGGAAATTTCGGAACGTACGTAGGCCACTTCACGGAAATTATTTATTTTAAACCAGTATTAAAATCAAATCCAAGTTCAACAACCATGTCCACACGATTTTGTAACGGCTAATCAATGACTTCAATGACCAGAATTTTCGAACTGGGTAAAAATGATACTCCGGTTTACTGTTGACTGTGATTATAATATGTATCAGCCTGGATCCGATGCTCAGTAAACAAAAAAAATTAAATTAATATTAAAAAACTTAACTTCCCTGATTTCCCATTTTTTTTACAAATTTTCCTGACCATTCTGACCTAAATGCCTTATAGAAAGGGAATTCCCTATTTCTATAGATGCTGGATTGACAGTGTACCATGACTGAATTCTGGTGTTAACTAATAACTAACTAGCAATGGTCTCCACTGAATTTGGAACAATAAATTATTTGATTGTTCATTTCTTTCAATTTTTCCATTTTTAAAACCCATTAAAATAAGGATTTTAACACATTTAAAAAATTTAGTTACCTTTTTGATTCCTAAATGGCATCAAAGGACTCGATATTGATAATTAACAAACTGCTGAAAATCGGTAGATTCCAGCACACACCTTACGCTTAGTGAAAGCATATGATGTTAAATTTCCCTTACATTTTCTAAATAAATCACTATTCCATATCAGTCTAATTTCCCTGACAATTCCAGGTTTTCCAGGTCTGGGGGGAGGCGACCCAGTTAATTGTTTTGTAATAGACCTGGTTGCATTTGGCTGAGTTTCCATGTGATTAAAATTAAGTTATAAAATAAAACGACCTTAAAATTCCCAGACAATTCCAGGTTTTCAAGGTATCCGAGGTATGGAGCAGTACGAAAATACGAAATTCTACCAATGTAAATTCCAGAAGCCAATAGGCAATATTGATGTAAGCAAAAACAATAACAAAACATGATAGCGTAATTGCTTTAAAATTCAAGAATTATACTTGCTTTAAAAAATGGAACAAAAGCAAGATGCTCTGGGCGGCAAGTAAGGACTATTTTTGGACAGAAGCAAACGTAATGATGCTCTGGTCAGTGACATCAACACTGAAACCCAAACTGTACCAACATCCTGTACCATGTAAGACCCCCCTCACCCAAGTGCTATTTGTGGGCTTCTCAAAAAACCCAACTTCACAGCCCATGCTTCTGCTAACACAAGATGTTGGTGACCATAAAAGCAACATTTTCCAAGTATTCGCTTTATTTTCGAGCAGATGTCTAATGCGCATCAAGTGGGTTCAGACCTCCCATCATCAAGATCAACCGCCATCATGACCCTGGGCGAAAGAAGAAAAAACTTTAAAGCCAGCAGTTTATAGACATCATGATTTGTGACCTGATGGTAACACTGTTTCGAAGTATTGGACATAGTTTCACTTCAAGATTTAGGAGAGAGGGAAAATGTCTCCGGTGCTGTTACTGTGATGGCAGAAAATGAAATTTTATAAAAAAATCTCATGGGTGCAGCTGCGCGGCAATCAAAGTCCGAAAAATTTCGATTGAGGAAACCTTGCTTTTCCAATCTAACGACTTCATCTGGCATTTACAGGTCAGACTCAACAATCAGCACATCCCAGGTGCTGATATGTAGAAAATAAATAATAAAAAAATACATTTTATTATAGTAGACAGCAATTAAGCTGATGTTCAATCAAACATCCCAAATAGTAATCATAAAACTATTAAATGGGTACTTTGGATGAACCCTAGGTAAGGAAAGGGGTCGTCCATCAAATTCCACCCCCACTATCCCATCCTCACCCCCCCCCCCCTTTACCTCTATCCCCGTCCTAAATTACTTCCAATGGTAGCTAATTTATAAGATCGAAAATAACACCATTGCGATTAGGAAAAATACGAAAACCAATGTCTATGGGACGTGATTTCCATAGTGAATGACGACAAATTCAACTCAAAATAACGTTTCATATCTTCGTAACGTGACGTAAAACATTGAATGTAAACGTATAAAATTTAGAATTATTGTATTTTTGAGGACCTTATTTTTATAGGGCCCCCACTGAAATTAAATTCAACTTTCCTGACTTGTACAGGTTTTTGAAAAAATTTCTCTCACTATCAATAATGTTTATAGAAGACAATGGAGACAACAGTTAATGATATTCTATTTATTTCAAAAGTTGAAAGTTTCTGTTATTTAGAATAACTGTTGCATAGGTCTAAGTGTGAATAAAAACGTCTACTTTTCAGCAGCATCAAACAATCATTTAAGATTACAGCATTTTAGCTTATGAAAATTTCCCTGACCACTTAATTTTGGTAGGTGTGCCACCTGCGTAAGTGGTCAGCATTGACAATTATTGACCCCACCCTGTTGATATCTTATTATTCTACCGTAATCGTAATGAGTTCCTAATCCGTGAAATTAACTACGCTAAACAAGTGTGTTAAATTGTTCACTTACGAGTTCCCCAAATGAGTTGAAATGACCATCATTAGCTCCCTCTACAAAGAACAACCAACCGCCAAGATGGTCGCTTGGTCAGTGGACCATCTTGTTACACATAAAGACATAGAAGCGCCACCTGTGGTTCACAGACGAATAGCATTTACTCATTGTTTAGTGGATGACTGACTACGCAACCCACATGTTGTCCAGACGACACAGGTGATTCCCCAAATACGACTTCAGCTGCCCCAACTGACCCCTAGAGACTTATGACGCTGTCAGGGCAGATGCAGACCCGTTCAATTTAATTCAAAACCGAGTTTAACTGACCGTTGCCAATGTCCACTACGGCTTGACCAACGAATGTAAGCCCTGTGTACGGTCACCTGCACCACGGAAATGCCACGGGACGTAACTCGGACAAAGTCATTAAACCCGATTACAAAGCCATTGGACAAACAACCCACACATCGTAAAAATTATTAATTAACGTGTCAGAACTCCCTTGATCTGCTTTTAATCTACCTGCAAACCGACAGCTTCTGCAAACAAGCTTTTCACCACCAAAGTGTGCAGCAGCAACATCAACTGGCCGATATTGAATGGTCAAGCCATATAAAGGCCGCCTGGCATAGTCCACTTGGGTCGACAACAGGTGCTCTCTAATAATGCGGTGCAACATCGCGATTGTATCACAAATTAACGACCTCAAATTTAGATCAATATCCTGTACTGTTAGTGAAATGTCACTTGTTAGCGTTTCCCAAATTTTTTTTTCTCAAAAAAATAAAACATTAATTTTGTTCAGCTAGTAGATATCCAATTTTAAATCTATTTTTACTATATGGGGAACTTTGAACTTAAGGTACAGTAAACATGGAGATACCATGTTGCAGCTAGAAATTATGGGGAAAATTGCATCATATTACAAACATTAGGCTAATCCATGGTTAACTGCTAACCCAATGTGGTGGAATGCTTTTCCTTGACAAACTAGAGGTTTACCTTGGGTTCTGCTTAACTTTTGTTGGTGCAACTGGCCTTAAATGAAAGGTTTGATAACCTGGGGTTAACTATAACCACAAGTTTACCTAATGGTTAACAGGTTTTTGATGCACTATGTTACTATAAGCTAAGCATTATGATACAAAACCTAGGTTGACGTTAACCCATAGTTAACTTCTAACCTGCTGTGGTGGAATGCTTTTCCTCGGTTAACTATATAATCTATCGCTTAACTTCGTTGGTGCAACCGGCCCTTAGAAAGCCATGCAACAATAAACAGATTCTTCAAAACACTTCAGTGCTAGTGTTAGAAAACGTGTTAGGTTAAAGTTGATCTAGTTCCTCCCTAATTGAATGGCAAATGTGTGCCTTAGGGGTTGAAGGGGGGAGGGAGTTGCCAAACTGGTCATCAAGGTGCGCGTATTTCACCTTATTAAAATAACCGCTGAGTATTTTGTAATAACGAAGTGGCCGAAAGCAACGCCATCTACATAACAAAAAAAACTCCTTCGTTAACGGTATCGGATACACGCATTTTTTTTTACAACCAACGCCTTAGGTCCACGTTTAAAAAAAAAAAGTAACGTAATAACAGGTCTTGGCGTATTACGAAATATGTGGAGGTAGATTAATTCAATCCGATTTTGAGGATATGGCAAAAATATCAAAACATCGAGGACTAGCCATGTTCGATCATGGCGCCCACCCACGCAATTCCTATATTACGTCATCGCAATTCATTTCCTGGGACGACCCTAAGCAATGCGTGTGTAAGTGTAAACATGACCAAGGGTCAAGAAACTTTAATATTTCGCTAGCAGCTGATACGGAAATGTTGTTCAATTGCAGCAATTTTGAATTTTCCATTAGGGGTCGTCCATAAAGGGCGTCCGGGGAAGGGAGGAGTTTGAGAAAACCGGACATTGGAGGACAGGAGGATAGGGGAGTTAGTTCGATGAAACAGGACGTCCGGATAATCAGCTGGAATTTCCGAATTTAATACAGAAAGAAATGACAGAAAACGTTGTAAAAGTGACTGAAAACTGAACAATATAAATAGTATTTTGCTTTACTGCTGACTGTGTTTATGATAGGCATCACTATCGATTCGAAGCTTATAAATATATTTGAAATAATAGTATGCATTTTTTTTTCCAATGTGAAAGCATTATTTTTAAATCGGACCGGGGAGGGGGGAAGGTCTAAAAATCAAGAAAATTTCAGGACGTCATTTATGGATGGCCCCTTTAAAACCTCATTCACAATGACAGACAAGGAATTCAACAGACAACTAAAAGTGCATTTTGTAAATATTTGGTGTTGATCCAACATAACGTAACTATCAAGACAAACACGGGCAGAAACCAGCTACTCATCCTAACCAAGTTACCGAGTTGAGCACCCTAACCCAAAGTATTATTGATCTTAGTGACAGAAGATATAGTGACGATCGAAAGAAAGATGCTGCATGGAAGACCTTCAGTTACCTTCATTTTGATAATGGTTTAATATTTTATTAATTCCATTTTCAATGACTGCGATGTTAGGTGTCTGGCTTGTTTCCGGTCTCAAGTATGAATACTGATGAAAATTTCGGGTCTGTTACTTTCACTTTCTGTCAATGTGAAACTCACAGTTGAACCCGACATAGAACTGGTGGAAAGATCAGTATAACCAGTACAGTAGATATCAGTACGAATATACTGATATCAGTAAAAATTGTAGTGATATCACTAAGTACACTGATATTAGTAGTCCCAAAAACTCATAATTTATAGTGACGTCAGTAGAATCATACTGATATTTATAAATAATCACATACTAATTTTTTCTCCAGGAAAGGTTGTCCACCTTGATAAAAAAAAGTTAGTATTTTCAGTTTAACACTCTTGTTGAATTGGTCATCTACTAAGGTCTAAGTTACATGTTTATGTAATTATACGTTATTTTACGAGATCAGGAAATAGATGTTTCCTATTTCAAGTTGTTTTTTTTTCTATAAATGATAGGGATATTTTTGAGTTATAAAAAATAGCTCAGGTAATACATTCTTTTCGATCTGAAATTTCTGGCATTAACACCGTCCAGGATCAGCCAAAAACAAAATGCGACAAAGTTCAAATTGCGTTGATTTGTCTAGATTTGCGTATTCGACACACGTTGACCTTTCAAGGTTAAGTACGCGTACCGTTTGATTCCGATTTATAGGAAATAATTTACGGTTTTAATTTCTTAATATCAACGAACCCAAGTCGAATCGACCAAACGTAAATTGACAGCTGGCTTTACACGCTTATTACTAATGACATTATTAATGATCGTGTAACGCCAGTAACGCATGATCGGGTACGGCTGACACGTAATAAAGATGTAATGACTGTCGGTAAAATTGTAATGTCATTAACAGACCATACACGTCCTAAGGGCATTACAGGAATGACATTACTAATGATCGTTTAAGGCAAACCGAAATGGTATATATTTGACAGTAATGATGGGAATTTAACAATCTTGTATGGCAGACAAGTAATGAAGCAGTAATGATAGTTGGTAATGTCATTTAGTAATGATCGTGTAAGACCCGCATTTCAGTCGACCTCACGCGATCATTAGTAATTTCATCTCCCGAAACGTAATGTCATTGGTAATGTTCTTGTGACACGATCATTAGTACTGACGTCACATTACCAATACATCACGTCATCAGCCGTACACGATCAGGCAAAATTCTCATTGCTCGCAGACATTCAACCTTACGTGATCATTAGTAACGTCATTAGCAGAAGGTAATGTCATGACTAATGATCAGATAAGCACTCGGATTAACCGATGCCCCGCGAAAATACACCCTGAGAAAGCAACATAACATGAAGGGATGAGCGTTGAGGCGTACTGATAAAAAACGATTGCAACAAATGTTTAGCAAGTTATTTTGAACAAGAAAATAAATTCGTCTTAAATTCCATGTCATTTGGCGTCTGGAATTTGTAGCCTATCTTTAAGATTGTGCGTACATAAATTACTTAACCACAATTTTTTGTGGATATTTCACCACCTGATGATGTAGTTTATGTATGCTCCCTTGGGCTTTAGGTTACACTTTGTTACAAGGAGGTGGGGGGGAGGAGAGAGAATGATTTTAAAAAATCCAAACAAAGTGGTTCCGTAATTCCGCTCCCACCGAGCTGGTTGGAGGCAATATCAACGGACAAAAAACGATTAAAAGAGTTGTTTTTCCAAGTAAATAATTTCGATGTCAGGAATTTCCATCTGGAAAATTGTGCGAAGAAACCGTTGGAGACGTTAGTCACCGGTGCGGTGTCAATGTCGCATCGAAAAACGTCAATAATTCGGGATGTCAACAGAGCGTGGTAACGTCCCAAGTTACACTATTTGGCCCTTGACCATCACCCCTGGCCACCGGTCCTTCTGGAATCTCCGTCGGAGAGGGAGCCCGATGCCGAGCCAAGAGGGGGAAGAGCGGAACAAACAAAGTTTTGCGATCGGCCGAGAAAAAGTAAAAATAGTCGGGCGGAAGAATGCGGGAGGAGCGGGGCGAAAGTGTAACAGGAAACGCGGGGTGATTTCGGCCGATTTTTCACTCCCCGAGAAAACCGAAAAAAAAACGAAAGAGGGGGTGACCAAAAAAATGAAAAAAGCCCACTTGGTTTAGGCAAGTGCCTCATGCGTTTGACGTTTCGAAAACGCTTACAGCCGGCCGAAAAGCGGGCATTCCCCGAGCGCAGACGTGCGCGGAGTGTGTGAGTGCTGATTTCATAAACTGGTTGAGGACTTACCTGGGAGCCATCGCATAGCGTGGAAAAATATGCCGTCCTGAAAACCTATTTAATTCCCATATCATGTACGCCAGATGTGAGCGGAATTCGCCGATCGAGCGAGCAGCATATTCGCTCCGAGCGAAAGCCACGACACGAATGGCGTTCCAAAGAACGGAACACGCCGCTCGCGCATCACGCCTCCACGGCCATTGGTCCGCGCAGCGCCACAAGACACGCCCACCCGGCGCGCGACCGACTTCGGCCCACTTCGGCTTATTTCGGTCGGGCTCGGCTTTCGGGGTCGCCCGTTAAATACCCACGCTGTCCTGTCTACCCATCGCGGACCATCCATAAACGACATTTGTTTTTTCAGAGGCTGGCACTTTTGTTTTGTGCGGGAGTTTATCAGTTACCAAGTGCAACGATATTTGCAGTTGTCTAGGAAAATGTGGCAATACCGTACACAAAGACGTCACGGGCCGGTTGCACCAACAAAAGTTGAGCAAAACTCACCACTTGCACCAATGCAGGTTAGAAATTAACCATGGATTAAGGTTAATCCAGAAAATAGGTAGGGTTAACCTAAGGTGTGCAAGATAACGAAATTTTCTCAGAATTTCTAGTTGCAACATGTTATCTCCATGTTTACCATACCTTAGGTTAAAAATTCCTACAGTAAAATGGTGTAACGGTGCAAATGGTAACCCCATGGTTTGCTAACATTTCATTTAACCTACAATGGTGCCATTATGAATGGTGCAACTGGGCCTTATTGATCATTTCTTTCAATTGAAAAGAGGCTTTTCGCGCTCAATAATAATGGAAACATTAATAATAACATTCCCAGTCACGGGGCGATGTGACGTTATTTTAGGTTGAAAATTAACATAATTTTACAAGGACTTACAGCAGCGCATGTTAGGGTGCTCATGACGTCATTGTTGGGTATTATTTAATAGTCAAAATGGCGTGATTTTTCGCCAAATAAATCAACGCAGCCATCTGGACTACGGTACTTGAAAAAGAGTGATTTTGATATAAATTGCGTTTATGATCACCGGGAAAGTGGCTTAGTGCCAGCATGTATGCCTTGCATTCGGGAGACCAAGGTTCAAATCCCTGGTCGGCTATCCAAGTTGTGGTTTTAGTGGTTTCCACAATATTTCCAGGCGAATGCTGGGATAGTACCTCTGTAATCGGCCACGCCCGTTTTTCCTTCCCAATTACACATCAGCTCTATTGGCTGTTCGAAATTTGCAGTTTCACTTATGCGTTTAAGTTTGAGCTGAACGAATAAACCCCCCTACCTCATGGTATTAATATGCTGCTTGTAGGGTATTGAATAGATCATGGTGGGAGCATTTTTAGGACGCCCTGTATATAAGTTGGGGGGGAAATGTACATGTAAATAAAGAGACGTTTCCGGCCTTACCCGCCTTGGGCAAAGTGAATCGATATTGTTGATGTTAATTAAACATTTAAAAAATATACACTTGCACTACCTGCACTGAAAAAACCCATTTTAAGGTGGACTGTATTTTCAATGACACAATGAATTCAGGAATTCAAATTTGCCGCCATTGTCCAGTCCACGCCCTTTGGCGCTAGGGGCGTTCTTTGTCGCCCCCACGCGTAAAACCCCAATATGCTATTAGTAGAAAATTAATAATTTCCCGATCTGCTACTAAAAACCCTATTACAACACGAAAATATAAAGTTAATTTTATTTACTGAAAATAAGACAGCATTCGTGTCTAAAATTGTCTATTAAAGATTAAACATGTGCATTTATTTAACAGCGCCGCAGCGAACAAGATGGCGGCGCCATGCAGGATTGTTTACAACGTTCGAAAGTCGATCAAATTCGTTCAAATTGCTTGAAATATCGGTGAAAATGAGCTCGTTGAGTTTGCAGATATCGTCCAACGGAACAGGGGATAAATCGGGACCCGTGCGGCGTAAACGGGAAGCCGTCTCACCGGTTATCACGCTTAAATCGACGCGTTTGATCCGAGACATGGGAGGTAAGCCAAGAACCACGTTTTCGGTGTTGACAACGAGTGGCATCGAAAACTGCATATAGGCTATTTTTTTCCGCTTTCAGGGTTGTGTTCGGGTGAATGCATTGTTGATGTTTCTTTTGCTTAGTAGCAGAATGGTGGTTGTGGAGTGGGCCTTGAGCACCAGCATGAAAAAACTGAAATATGAGCATGGCGAATGCATTTGAGAAGCTGCATATTTCTTAATTTAACGGCGTGAAATCTTGGAGATCGCTTATTTTATCGCGTACTGTCTGAATGTGTGTGCTTAATGTATGGTATCACTATTATTGGTAAAACATGTGTAGGCCTGTGCATTTATGGTTAAGTAAATGTACTGTTCGAATGGTGTGTGATCGATAATTACGTTTAACCAGAGTTTCGCGCAGTCGTGTTAATTCATCGCTGATAAACTGAAGCACGGCTGCAGAGTGTTGTAGATCATTAGTCATCAAAGTCATTTATTTTAAAAAGAGGTCTTTAGAGTTCTTGACAAGTCAATAAATTAACATTAGGGGTATTTTTATTTTAATCCGTTTGATTCAATTATTGGACTGTGCAGAGAAATGTCCAAAGAATTTTACAAAGCTGTTTATTGCTTAGTGTTTACTCACTTGTCATGCAAACAGTTGTTTAAAACCAATTAGAAATAAAAATGAGACATGTCGTTAAGTTGATAACTTTGTTTAAAATGTGTCAAAACGCCATATGCCTATGTCTTTGAGAAGTTATTGCTTTGACATCACAATATCCTGTAAACACCCTGTTGAGAATTTAATATGATTTAAAAAATCCAATTATTTTATATGAATTTCACATACAAAAGAGGTATCGTATATAATACAATTTTAATGGCCTGCTGTCAAATTGATTTATTATGCAAAGATAAAGAAATACTGTGACTATATGGACGCTTATTGTTTCAATAACTGAATGCCACTTTCCAGTAAAATTCATTTTATATTTACTTCACTCATTTACTATTTTGACAACTAATAATCAATGTAAATAAATTATTTATTGGTACAGCACTGTAATGTATTGAACAAGTATGCGCTTTGTTTGTAGAAACACTGTAAAGTAAAATAAAGCATTAAAATTCACCGAAGTGTTAAAAATCCGTTTTTCCTCTTGGACAGCTCAAGAGCAAGCCCCCAATTTCATTTTGCTGTTGAAAGAATGCATTGAAACTGAGACCAGCCTGCAACAAGTAAATCTAATCAAACAGGTCAGTATGGATAATTTTTTTTGAAAAAAAATTGATTTATTTTAAATGTTTTAATATGTAGTATTCCACACTAAACATATGACCATGGACAACTTTACTAAAAATTTTGGTTATCTGCTATTAGGGCCAAAGAAAAAAATTGGTTTGGAATAAATGTAATTAAATTTATAGTTGTTGAAATGAGTAGTGATTTCTGTCCTGTTTAAATGTAGTCCAATAGAGCCCTCAATAAATCATATTTTGAGAAACCAAAGAATGAGATGCAAAAGAAATCTCAATAAAAATGCACAGCGATTCAGGTTGAATTATTTGTATTTGAAGTATTTGTCTACGCTATTTGAAATTACAAAAGTAATTCCAAAGATTCATGCCGCTTGGGTGAGTTGGTTTTGAAAATAATGGCACCAAGCAATACAGTTGATATGGAAAGCATTAACAGCAGTGTTCAAAATATTTTTTTAAAATAAGTTTGCTTAATGTCTATCAGTTTTTCAATTCATGGTTTACAGAAGATGCTGCATATTATGGCTACGTACCATCATGCAATTTCAAATTTTAAAATGAAAGAATTGCAATTCATAACATTAAAATGTCATTTTGTGAATTATTTTTTTCTGCATATTCTAAACAACAACACATTCATGCACTAAGATAACCAAGGGCTAAAATTTTCAAACATGACAGTTGGGCAATGACCTTATCCACATGCCTGCAAAATTAAAAATAATATCCCACATGGGGAAAAGGCCGAACAGCTTGTAGGATAGTTCACTGGTGAAGAGAAATTTATAATTACTGCCGGTCATTAGAGAATTAAACAAACCACATTGTAGACACCTAAATTACACCAGAGCGAAACAAAGCCAACTTAAAACCTGTTAAGGGCAGCGGAGAAGCCATTACAACGCGCCACATTAATAATGCATCATCTACTAATTACTTCTTTTTAGAAATCTTCCGCCATTTAACAGTTTACCAAAAAATCACTCCTGAATTTTCTTAATGGAGCCATTTGGTAAAGAAAAAAACATTAAGTACCAGGTTAGCTTAGATAAATAAATCTCACCATCTTGCAAGACGGTGTCCTGCACACGATGGTCATGTGCATTTTGAGGGCTCAAGAGGGATTATTCCAAACTTGAAAGGTGCCGAACCATAACGTATCAAGTGCCAAACATCAACTTTTCAAGTGGGAAAAAAACTCAATAGTTTTGTGAAAAATATAGCCTAGATAGCGTTAATTTGATTTCTTAAAAAAACATTTTTAGATGTAGTACACAAATGACATTTAATTTCGAAAACAGAACCGAGCAGTTAATGAACAAAATTGTTTTCTTCCAAAATATTATAAGTTTGGCACTTACGTCGTTTTTGGACAACTTGTACACCACAAATGAATGTACGTTGAATTTGCGAAAAATCTACTCGCAACACGTGCTCCTATGCAAGGGGCATCCATAAAATTTCAATAGCCCTGGATTTCACTGGTTTATATGTTAATAGCCCTTCATTTAATACACATATTGGCAACGAAAATCACGCTTGATCAGTTGTATCTTACGTAGCTCAATGTCAATGTCTCGCACAGAATGTATTTTTAGGTATTTACTTGACATCGCTTAACAACTGCTCTTTTCACTGTATATAGAATGTGGATATGTGTATAGTTACTGTATAATAACTTTTCTCGTACTTTTCTTAATTTGTACTCACTGTAGTTGCCTGATGAAGGCCTAAATAAGAGGCCGAAACGTCGCTATTAAAGAATATTATTGGCTGAGAAAATTCCTGGTCCTACAAATGAATGTATGTGCCATCTTGCACGACCTACTGTTCTGCACATCGAGTGCTCAAGAGGAATTATTCGAAACTTGAAATGTGACAAACCATAACGTATCAAGTGCCAAAAATCACTAAATATTAAAATATAAAAAAACTTTTTGCCCCCATTTTCCAATCATTCGCGCGGACTTGACAGAAAATCTTGGTAAGGTGGACACTACATTTTCGTTTGTTTTTGTAATTAAAAGTCATACATGCATGTGTATAATGTCTGAACTTGTTGTCGTTTGAACGAATCAGATTAGTGCTATCTGTATTTTTCACGAAACTAAAAAGTTGTTTTCCTCTCCTAAAGACTTTTGGCGTTTGGTAAGTTATGGCCTGGCACCCTTTAAGTACTGTATATGGATAGGAAATACTGCAGTGTATGTTTTATATGCCTGGCAACGCCCAAATAGTCGAACTTCTCAGCTGTCCCACATAATACATAAATTCAAAAAGAAATCGATATCGATGATATTTCGGATATAATTTAGTGTCAAGGTTATGAAGATCAGATGCAGTTAATTTATTTTACCATGTGTAGAACTGGTCGTCCACTAGGGTTTGCATTTTTTTATAATTTGAAAATATCTCGTTTTTATACATAACAAATACATAAAATTGTTTCTTCGAAGGTCGCATTGCAGGGAAACACTATTTCTAGTGGCCGCATCAAGTTTTTTAAAAATGTATTCATTTCTTATAAAATAAAAGTGACATTTTAAAATGATAGAAAATAACGCAGACCCTAGTAGGCGACAAATTCTACGCGGGGAAAAATAAATTTAGCAAGTATAACAACCATTTGAAACAAAAAATGTGGGAGCAATTTTGCGCATGATAGGCATCCTTTTGGCTCAGCTTCGCATACATGTATCTGCAGTGGACTGATAGCAGTTGATACCTTGCCTAAACACAAAGATTGCATCAAATCATAGTACCACGAATTTAAAATTTTAATTGGTCATTTCAAATCCTTCCAGCTTTTCCGTGTCGTAAAAACTTTCCTCTTTGTCGCTCTCCTCCTCACGGAGAGCGGGTCGTTTACAGCTGTTAAACAATTTCTGTCAATTTCTTGTCCAATATGAATTAACGACGCTTGTGCCTGGCAATGGCGATGGCGGCCACGAGGGCGTCCATGTCCTCCTTCTTCTCCGCCACGTTTTTGGG
This sequence comes from Rossiulus vilnensis, assembly GCA_034700785.1. NCBI lineage: Eukaryota > Metazoa > Arthropoda > Diplopoda > Julida > Julidae > Rossiulus > Rossiulus vilnensis. The sequence continues at coordinate 16,064 of JAQIXS010000753.1, read as the reverse complement.
GGCGAAGATGGACTTTCAAGGACATCATTGAAAAAATCTTTTGAAAAATTTTTAAGGCCTTTTTTTTTTTTTTTGAGACCTTGTTGGTACTCCTCCTCAATTTGCTCTTCGTTATTGTTGATAACCACCTCTTTTTTATTCTTGTGTATTTCGATATTATCTTCTGCCTCCAAAGTGGAAATTTCCACCCAGAGTTTGTCGAAGACCTTTTCGCTTTCGACTGTAAGCCGGGTCTGGAAAACAATTTATGTCAATTTCTTGTCCATCTAATACTATTCTTCATCTCCTCCGCCTCCAAGTAGTCTATTTATTTGTATCACCATTTCTTCCTCCTTGACCGCCAGAGCCAACTTCTTCTCCGCCTTCTCCCTCATAATCCTCGCTTTTTTCAATTGCCACTTCAATTTTTTTAATTGAAGTCGCAATTGAAGGTGGGCCATTATTCCCAGGGCCCTGGACCTGCGACTCGGTTCTTCCTTTCGGTCCATGCCGTGCACTACAACCTCTTTCTTGTGGGAAGCAAAAAAGAACAAAATTGTGAGTGTGATTAGAGATTATTTTTCCTTAAAAAGACGGAGTAGAATGGCACATTACAATCACTAACGATATGTCATGATAACATTCGCTTACCTTTAACTGACTTAATTTCTTAGAAATTTCAAGTTCTATTGCAAAATTTCAAGCTAAACGTCTGACAACCACAATGGACGGGAAAAAAAAGCGATTTGAAATACAAATTAAATGTTGGCTTCTAGAATTGTAAGTTTTTATAAAATTATTTAAACTGCAGAAGAGGTGCACGTGCAAATTTTGCACATGCAAAAAATTGCGCTACTGATTAGCTTATAGAAGACGTCCAAATCCATATTTATATTTTAAGATGACGTTTATAATACAGGCAACGTTCAAGTGTGTAAAGAAATTTAAATACCACTGGAATTATTCCTACACATTTTAACGATTGGAAACGATATAATTCACTTACCTAAAGCTGTTAAATTTGTTGAAATTTGGAGGTATAAATTTAAGATTTCAAGATAAAATTTTGATGTCTGCCCCTTTTGATTTCAAATTTAGAATAATCGCAAAAAAGCGATAATTTCTCGTGGGGTAAAAAGAATCGTTGCACGTGGGCACATGCACGTGCAAAATAATTCCATTCCTGATTCAATAAATTAACCACTATCTTTATTGATTTTAATGAAAACGTTAAAATTCTTACTTCACAAAATCTGGTCATCAACGTATTCTGTATTTCTATTATCCAGAAAGAGCACAGGTATAATTTGTGATGAATAGTTTAATAATCATATTCTTTAATGCAAATTAAATTAATTAATGGCTAGTTCCTTAACACCTAAACAGAGGTTCAAGTTTCAACTTCATCAGCTGGGTAAAACCATTTTAGGATCTTTTTGAATCATTCAAAATTCACTCCCTACACTATATTTAAAGGCAAGACAGCACTTTTAATTATATTATGACTAAGCATTTTTGCATTATTAATGCAGTTGAAGGCTTCCTTTATGATGCAAATTAAGTCTTCAGTTCGAGCAAAAGTCGGCAATTAGCTTGTCAGCTGAATGAAAACGTTTATTCCAGCACTGCGTGATGCACAATCATTTGTTCAGTGAAATTTGGCAAATTTGCACTTTGGCTTTACAACCCAATATCATCGGAAGACTCGAAGCTTCTGCCACTATAAATCCCAGTCTTCCAAAGGGCCGCAAAAAGCTCCATGTGGGGCCAGATCAACCGGTCACACATGCCCAATTTATCACCTGCAAAATTTACAATCGACATTCCATTTCACGTTCGAAGAGAAGTCGGATTTCTTGAGAAGAAAAATGCATACCGGAGAAATATTTGGTGTTCAAGTCTGCCAGAATTGTCTCGAAAACTTGTAAATCCTTCAAAATGTTTTCAAAGGCACTGTCCGATTTGTCGGTCATAATTTTGGGAATGTTTCCGGTGAACTTGAATTACAAATAAACGAAACATTTAAATGAATGTTGATAAACATCAAGAAAAAAATATAGATATATACATAAAGTTTTACATAGTTAACTAATACGTTTGAGGATATATTTCATGATATGCGCAGCAATTATTATTCTACAAGGCAAAATTCAATATGTATATATTGAATTCAAATGTGTATTCAATATGTTTCCAATATGAATTCAATCTATTGAACTTTGAATATATCCTCAAACGTATTAGTATCAAACGTATTATATATATATATATATTGAATTTTGCCTTATAGACAACCGTGCATATCATGAAATATATTCTCAAACGTATTAGTAAATTATGTAAAACTATAATTCAAAATAGGCTATTTACATATCACAAAAAAACAAAAACAAAAAAACCACAATGACACCGTAACTAAAAATGTAGAATTATGAGGCTGAAAAATATTTTTCCCTTTCAAGGCATTTTAATTATAACAGGGTTCGTGCCTAAATATACTACATCTTATCCCTGACTTTTTAAAAATAAATTCTTTCACAAAACAATCAAAGGAAATATTTATTAATAACACGCTTTCATATCTTTTGAATGTTAATGATATTTCTGGGCAATTGCATTTTTATCCCAAATATCACGAAATACACAACAATATGAACATTTATAAATTATACAATATAGTTATGCATTCTTAATTTGTATATATTAAATATGAAATACGCATAAATTCAGTGCATACACATAGGGGAGTTTCCTGACTATCCCTGACTTTCCAGGTGTGCACAAACCCTGTATAAAATGTGTAATAAAGCTATATGCATTCATTTTTCCCCAGGTTTTCCTTAGTTTAAATGGTCAAAATGCTGAAATATTGTTCCAACTGCCAACTAAAAAAGCCAACTGCAGTTCACAGCAGACTTTCATATGGCACAAAATGATAATTCATGCAGATGGCGATGGGGTGGTGATGGATAAAATACATTCATCACAATCAAATGCATGTAATGGACTTATTTATGGAGGGTCTCATAAAGAACACCTGGATGCATAAAATAACTGACTAGCCACCACATACGACGAAGGGGGGGAAAATGAAAAACCATTTGCCGCGATACGTTGAAACGCAATTTTAATACTCACTCTCGAGGCCAGCCAAGTCCGTATTCGCAGAATATTATTACTGTCAATGTTTACTTACTTTTGAAAGTGCCTCCAAAATGATTTTCTGACGGGCTTTTAGGTAGGGGTCGCTCGGCCACAGCTTGGTTTGCGGGTACGCGTCTTCCAGGTAATCGGCAATTACCAGCGATTCCCACAACGACTTGTCGTCCTGTTCCAGAAGAGGTACTTTTGCTTCCGGTGACTTTTTTAAATACCATTCCGGCTTCTGCTTCAAATGGATGTTCACAACTTCGTGCCTTTAAATGCAGAAATAACACTGCGATCAGCAAGATAATGCAGTTCAAGAGGAATTTTAGTTAATTTAATTGCATTTGAAAGTGCTTTAAATTGCTCACAAAACCACTAAACAGCTATATGTACACATATTTCGATTTTAAACTGGATATTTACTTGTTGAACAAAATAATACGAGTAAAGATAAAAATAACAAAAGATAATTACAGATATATCAAACATTTAAACTTTAATCTACCAAGTTAGGAATGCGTCCAATCTGACAGACTCCAAAAGAGGCGGCCTGATTAACAGCTGTAATCGGGATTCAAAACCGATTTTCATCAGATCTTCAAATCATGGGCGAAATAAATGCCAGTTGAAAATTCAATCCTTTGTTTAAAATAAAAGTCGGCCAATTTTATTTCAAATCCCGAAGATGAGACAGAACGTAAAATAGTTCGAGACTTTGACTTTGTCTTAAAACTAGGACAAGGACGAAATGGTCACTAATTCGGAGTGGTTATGCGTGAATTAATACATGTATGCTTGAACCCTTAAGCTATATAAATGGATTTTGTTCTGTGTAATTTTATAACACTAGCACATATCGTGTTATTTTTTATAGTTTGTACTTCTAAATCTATCTCATTTTGGAAATATTGACAAAATCATTCATTTCTCATAGTTTTTTTCTACAAAATGGATATCAGACAATTTCCATCTGACAAAAATCCATCATTAGTGAGCAATGATTTGCTTGAAAAAAGATTTCGCCTAAAGCGTTCCTTTGTTAGTTGTGTTTATAAAAGAAATTGTTATTTAAAAATCTGGGGGAAAAACATCGACAGGGATTTTTTTGTAGAAAAATTAATCACAAATGATGGCTATGTCCACATTTTTGCATAAAATTATTCAATATTCCAAGCCAAATTTTCTGTCAGCTTGGAATTTAAATGCCGCCTTATTCTTTCCCCAATTTTCAAATTCTTTGCAAGGGTCCCGTTAACTAAGAAGGTCATAATGTACATGACATTTGTAACACACTGTAAACACACTGCATTAATATTTGTAATGAGTAACATTTTCCCCTTACGGTATGTCTTTCGCTGCCAAAACCAGCCTCACCCTGTGAACGTAGGGGCAAATTCGATTGCCATAGATACGAAGGACCCCTTTGGCCAGAGCGGGTTCCTGGGATCCTAGATACATAGATGTAAATTAAAAAGATTTAAACCAGACCCACAAAAGGATCCCCACCTGCATGCAACAACAAAAATTACACATTTTCTCTTCAAACACATGTTACAATTGTTAAATTTGCCAAAAATTGCTAAATTAATTTTATTCCGTGTACAATTGGTCGTCCACTATGTTCTGAGTCATTTTTTATGATTCGAACTTTTCAAATTGACTTTTAGAATTTATTCAGAACAAATTAAATAAACTTGAAAAAACCGTTAATGTAACCTTGAAGCGAAAAAAAAGTTAGCGATTACAATAAGTATTTGAAACAAAATGGGTAACTTTCAACACGGTCGGCATTCTTTTGGTGCTGCCCTAAGATAGGAAGGTAGGACAGAAGCTCTACAATGTCGAAAATATAAAATATGTTTCAATTCTTACCCACTGAGAGAGCCTTGAGTCCTGCAGAAGCCATATCGCGAATCGTCCAGCTGCAAACAAACAACGAAAACTTCGTGAGTGGAAAGAGCACTTGAAGTGAAGTCAAACTTTGGCTGCTTTTCGAGGTCCTCCCGGATAGCTTTGAATTTATGCTTAGTAATGCTAGGCGATAAGGCCAGCAACCTTGATATGGGGTATCAAATGAATGGTACGGGCAGTAATAACTGCTAAATATAGATTGGAAGGAGGTTACGTCTGAAAAATGTGAACAATTACAGTTGACAGAGGGGGAAAAGAAAAGAGGGTAAATACAGTGAATTACGTACATGCAACTGCAAGGTGTGTTGAATATTGAACCTAGCCTCTATGGCAGATCAAAAATAAAAATAACACTACCCAGAAATAATTGATCCATGGCAATATAGCAGCTGTATTTGTTAAGCCTTACTGCGAACAGGCCGATTCGACATAAATTAATAATGGTTTTGGGTTAATGCTAAATCCTAGTTTGCAATGTTATACAAGGTCTGAGCATAAAAAAAAACAGCTAGCCTCAATGGTGGATCAAGTGAGGCGTTTCTCATTAAAAACAACGATTTTTTGAAGACACGTGTAAAATTGTTAGTGACTTCCAGTCCATTTTAATATAAACATTTTAAGAAAAATTTCAATTATTTCAATTTCAATTATACCGACTTTAACATGTTTTTTTAAATATTTGTTATATGATTAAAAATTGTAAACTCGCATTTAAGTTTAAATTTACATGAACATAGGCCTATGCTAATGCTAATTAAATGACATTTCGATGCCTTTTAATGACAAGTCACCTGCAGTCACCCTGTATTGCTCGAAAACAAAAACAAACAATTACATTTAGGCCTTACTTCATTTTCTCACTGCATCAACCTAATAAATGGTGACAGCTGATTAGATAGGCTACATTTTGAGAACTGATATCCGGCGATAAGATCCAAGCATAAATTGATATTTTTGTAAATTTAAAATATTGGGAGGCACATTTAAATTTCCTAATTTTTGCAGTCCCATTTTTGTTTAGCTTTGAGATCAGTATATGATTCTGTACTGATATCACCATATATAGTAATTTTTAGACTACTGACATCAGTATAAAAACAATGGCATCAGTATATTTGTACTGATATCTATAGACTATACTGATCTTTTCATCAGTAACTTCCTTCACCGTAGCTAAGAAAATACAAATGGGGCTAAAAAACTATTACATTTAAATTGTATATAATTAGGGATATTTGTGTAAAAATCATATCGCCGCTAATTAACTCTTAAAATGCAGTTTATCTAATCAGCTGTCACAATTTACAAGTTAGAAAAAAGAAGTCTGTTTTTTCTTAAGAGAGCAACTGATTAAATAAACATTAAGTTTGATATGCAGTTCGCAACACATGTGATTAAAGTTACTGGTTTCAAGCACATTCCCGGATAAACTCAAGACGATTTTGCCATGAAAATTAATTTCGCAAATTGCTATTCACCGTGTTAGCCGTGCAATTAGGAATGAATGTTTGAAGATGCCATTTGTTTAATTTCAAAGACAATTGATATTCTTTCTGCGATTTGAAAGGGGAAATGTGCCTTTCGTGACATTTTTGTCAAAAAAATGTTTTTGAAGGCCAAATGCTGTGCTGAAGTCAAGATTGTGTTTAAGTAAAGTTCATAGATATTTCAGTGCACTTTTAAGTATCATGAAATTAAGTAAAACTGCAAATTATTGTTAAACTATTGTAATGTTTACGCAATTGAACTTAACTTTGTAATTCACGCTGTAATTCTTGCAACACTGTACAGTGCAAATTCTCAACTTCCCTGATTTTTACAGGTTTTTGGAAATATGTTCCTGACTTTATCAACAATGTTTATAAATACAATGGAAACAATTTACCAATTAATGATATTTTTATTGATTGTTGAACGCTTTATTTTTAAATTAGATACATGTATATCGCTTTGAAGTGTTTCCATGGCAAATTCTTGCTGGCATTTGAATTGAATTGAATTTAAAGTTCTCAACAGGCACATTTTTGTTGATTGAAAAGCCTCTTTACTTGGGCATTTACATTCCCAACCATTCTTTAGGTCAATGGAAACCCAACGGTGATTATTGAACTTTATCATCCGGTTTTTAAACATGATACTTTAGTTTGATTTTACTTTAAAAATATTTCGGAGAATTTCCATCACAACGTTTTTTTTTAAAATTAGAATTCAGACCCTACGAACCGTCTCATATACCAGTTTTTGCCAGAGCAAGCAGTACCTTAAGGGTTCAAATGCTTTTATAACCAGAGCAAAAACCACTGCCCTTGCTACAGGACCATGCGAAAACAATCTCGTTTCAGTGAGGGTTTTCCCCTCACCCCATGTTCACCCAGACCACGTTTTTTCACCTCGAAAAAAGTGCGGGTCACAAACCTTAATTATTGGCCGAAATCATTAACGAATCGTGATAAGAAATTGTAGCGAATTAGCATCCGGAGTCATAAGACATGCAACGGCCATAAAAATGCATAATTCATAATTAAATAAGAAGAGCTAGAGCTAATAAACTGAAAGGAGACTTCGTTTCGAACATTCAAAAGGGCCAGGGGTGAAAAAAACCTCTCTGAGATGAGATTATATAACGATTGTCCCCACAACGAAAAACGACTAGAGTTGTTTCGGGAAAATCCCCAGCTATTAAAACGAGAAAGAAAAAAAAATGCAAAATTCGCATAACGAAAGTAGGCGTAACGTCAGTACACGTACTTGCTATCTAAAAAGGAAAGACGAGTTAGGAAGGACAAAGGGACAAAAAGATGATAAAATATATACATGTACGTGTGCAATTCGTGTATCATCTCACGAATTTTTATTTAAAGCGTGGAATTCCTCGAAATTGGCTGCTTTGTTTTTGTGAGTGCTAGAGAGAAAATTTGTATTCGTGCTTAACTTGTAATGCACTTGTTGTAAAATAAATGCTAATCGGAAATTACTAACAACCGAATTAAAATCACGAAACTGATGAGGGATTTCATCAGCGTTTTTTTCATACAAAAAAAATTTAAACTGCAGTGTATACAAAAACTGGGACTTGCCATAATTTTGCTGCCCCTTGTAGTGACAAGGGGCAGCAAAATTATCGAAATATAGCACAAAATTATCGTCTGAATTTGAATATAACTGCCCGTACATAAAGTTAAGCGAATTAGATAAACCTGCGCGACATTTAAAATAAAAATTTTAAATAAATAGAACATATTTGACATGTGCATTGCCTATAAATTATGGTATTCAAATAGCATCAATCTAACCGCGTTATACGTCGAATTAAATTAGATATTTGAAAAACACAGCATGAATCAAAATCGGGACTGAAAACGGAAGTAGGAAGAATTAAGCAACCAATTAATTAGAAACCAAAGAACTAATGTTTAAAATCACCCATGAGCACATTATACATGCATTAAATAAATGTTTGAAGCTTGTATATTGTTTTACAATATGCATGCATATTCCTCAATTTGCTTATATTCAATCCAATTCGGTGCCCTAGTACTGGTAAAGATGTGGTAGGGGTATGTAACCCGTCAAAGTTTAAAATATATAAAGTTAGTAAAGTTGTAAAGTTAAAAATACTGTCAAGTTTGAAATATTTGACTATGCTCTTAGATAATTCACTCGTTTTGCAATCACAGCTATTTATGTTTTTGAAATAAAAACTATTTTGCACAACGTTTCGCCCACTTTTTGGCTTCATCAGGTGCTACATGGAGTAATACATTTACAATGAAAGTCAATAATTGGCAAATAAACAGTATTCCTTAATGGTAATACATTTTTCGCAATATTTTTAGTAGTTTTTATTTTCTCCCTGGTACAACAATATTAAAATTTTAAGTAACATAAACACATGCTCTTAGATATCGGGGACATAATAATGTAAAACAGCAAAACTTAAACAAAATATCCATTAAAATTACTAACTATCTCCATGCATTTCTATATTGTAGCACACAAAACGTTACATACATTACGTGTATTATAACACTGTTCAATCTAAATTCTAATATCTGTAATGTTTTTAGGATTACAGGTTAGAAAGTCTAACTTACTTAGCTTAGTTTCTAAATAAACCTTTCCAAAACATGCAAAGGTACAATGTATATTTCGGCATGATCTTAAGTACAGAATAATTTTTAATGGGATAAAATTATGATTAATCACAATTTAATGCTGTGGTACGATTTCGAAGTACATGCATTTAGTGCACTGCCCATGCATTATCTGGTGAGGTTACACCGTTAGCTAGACAGTGTACACGCAATCGTCTGACTCAACCAATCACAAACACATTTTGAAAATGTAAACGTAATAGCGTGGGTCAAATGCAAAACAAAACGTTTCCCGTCGTGCCCATATTCACCTTGACGGGGGGAAAAAACAAATAAATAAAAACAACAATAACGAATTAAGGTCATGTAGGGCGGACAACAGAAAATCGTCGCAGGGTCAACCGGTCAACGTTGAAAAAAAAAGCCTGCCTTTATGTCCAAAATGTCCAAAAGCATTTCCCTTAGATGCTTCATTTCCATTTCAGAAAAAAAACACGGTCTATTTAGCGTCAAATAATTAAATGTAGGCCAAGACCGTGATTTGTATAACACAGGCAGGCGGCTATAATATTTAATAACATGCACCCTTCCAATGATGAAACCTGGATAAATTTCACCAGAAAAATCAAACCGTATTATATAACCACTAGTTGTTGGCATTGAATAATCGAAATCATTACAGGCCTCCGTGTTTATTGTTCAGATCGTATCTTCGAGGGGAAATAAAACTTGGCCCTACATAATCATCCCAATTTCACTTTTTTAAATTTTTTTTAAAGAAAACTTTTTGCCTTGGAGTAACTAGAAATTATGCAACTATTCCAAGGCGTTATACCCACTGCCCATGCGCGTGTTTTAAGGTCAATAATTTGTAAACTATTCTCGGATGAATTGTTTCTTGATGTAGAAAGACCATCAAGCCGATTAAAGGCGGTGTTAAAATAATCTTCAAATGAAATAAAACTGCAGTTTGGTGCGATTTATTATAGCAACTTCAATTTTTCAGGGATTGTAATCAGTAAAAATCAACGAAAAACGAGTTAAACCGTGCTTAATATTGATATAACAAGCTATACACAGGAATTGGTGAATCTAGAAAAGTAACTGTAAATGAAATCAGGGTTAGATAATTGGAAATTTAACCAGCTTTTTCATCACCTCGTATTTACTAACCCACATTTCAAGGTTGATGGCTTGATGCACCATTCGCAGAAGAGAACAAGTATCTGTATAATGGTATGGTACTTAATCGAGGATTAAAAATCTCTTGATTCCTACCTTATACAGAAGGTTTCAAGGCTGATGCTGTTTACTATTATCGACGAAATTACTGTACGTTTTACGAAGATAATGGTTGCAATTAAGCTAGATGTGGTATCTGGTGGATCAATCCAGTTTGCGTTATGCTAAATCTGGTTTAGCCCAGACCAGAGGGTGACTGACGTAACGCATACATAATGCGGTCTTGCGGGTCGCTGGGGTCACGCTAATAAACAAGGCGAAAGAATGGCGCTCTTGTTATTGTTTACGGGGAGCCCTAAACAATTTTTAAGTGGGGTTTCCCACTCGGGTTCCGAATCTTGGAAAGACCCAGAGAACCCTTCTCACAGCCGTGCAATTATGTATTACTCTGGCCAAACAAACAAAAACATTTGCATAACTGATGATTATCGACGCCCTCCTCCCAATGGGTTCACTGTTGACCTCTCCCGTCCTCCACCAAGTTTCCAGTTTTAAAAAACTGAAATTTTTGAATTTTTATACTCCACATGTAAAGGTTCCACATCTTCGATATGGAGTTATTGCCACTATAAACATTGGCAAACTAATAAAATAAATTAAAAAATAATTATTGCTCTATGATAATTACTTTATTTTTCATGATTTTTTTTGAATTGGTATTTTTACACAAATTCGTCACTAAAACTACACATTGTACGTTTAATCCAAGATTACTTGCTTGCAGAGTTGCGGTAAAGTTCGGAAAAGAAGATTACCAAGTGATTCTTGGCAAACGTATCAAGATTCTGCGCAACAAGCATTAAACTCTATGGGGATAAATCAGCTTTGCCGAAAACAAAACCAAAAAAACACTTTCGAAGATGAGATAATAGGTAATATGCAGCTTGAACTAAATAGAACGTTACGTCACGCGACGTGAGCGTGACACGCGAACAATTGGAACGAACTCGCGTGCACCCAACATTTCGATTGGTCCATTCCCACATTCCACCTGAATTGCACCAAAATGACGCCATTAATATTCTATACATGTGCATTCGAAATGTCATTCCTAAAAAAACAATTTCTACAGCTACAGGTTTACTTTCGTTAAAAATGTTACCATAAAAATAATGTTGTTAAATTGTTTCGTTTCAGTTAATTTTCTAATGTAACATGTCGTATAAATGGTAGGTGTCATTCAATATTGAAATGAAAATAACTCATTTTTCATCTTCATTTTGGATGATTCACTCTTGGTGTTTATGAATAGTGCCAGTGACATACATGCACATGCAGTGTAAATTCGTCTTAATCGACTTCTTATTATTTCATGAGCTCATCCCTATGATTCTGGAATTCATGAATGTTGCATTTAGCAAACGGAAACGCAATCCATAGATTACTTCGCAAATCCTCATTTTATCAAGATAAGCAAACGAAGACGAAGAAAAAGGCATCGAAGTGTATTAGTGCATGTGAAGTCAACTTGAAACATGATTAGCTGCACTATAGTATTCAATCAAACATGCAGCATTGAAATACATGTACTGGAACTGTAAGTACTGAGTACATACACGTGTTGGTGTATGTCCCAATTTGTACAGCTTTCTCAGTGAGAGCAATTAACGAATTAACGATAGTAACGAATTTTCCAAGCACAAAATTCTGCTGAAGAGGGTAACCCAGTTGCGGATACGCGTGGTGTGAAAACAAAGGTAGGTCGATGCTCAACAACATGTTGCCAAAAATTGGCAGTGTCGTCATTTCGGGAATAACCGTAATTAATAAAATCACGTGCATGCATCTAATGGCCATACCATGAAGTTGTATTTCCCCTCCCCCCCCCCCAAAAAAAAAAACTGAAATGTTTTAGGTTCAGAAATAAACATTTCAATAGAATTTTAACAAAGGCTGTAATTTGCTTTGGATACCGTACATGCATTTAATTCATCATATGAAATTTTGTATAACATTTCAAATAACTTTTTTGATAATGTTAAATTTCAAAGGAATAAAGTGAAATTTAAAATATTATAAAAAAATGTCAAATTATTTTAACTTGTGGATAAACGTTTAAAAATATCCGTTGAAGTTGACACCGACCCTAAGATCAACAAGTGTCAATTTCAAGAAATGCTGATCTTGCAAGTGCAAAACTGATGGAATGACGTAGAATGCTGACGAATATATTACATTTATTTGTTCTTATATTTAAATATAGACGCATATAGTCAGCATATTTATTACCACAGTTTGCAATCGCAGGTATTGGCTTTATAACCCTTTAATGCACTTGAAAATATTGATTATTATCCTCAGAATGTACCAGGTTTACTGTCAGTATTACTGATCGAGTAAGGCAAGTTTTAAAATTACAATGGTTTAGCAATAGAAATATTGTGTTTATTGCCCTCGTTTCAAACCAAAATACCCATGTAGTGTGCAAATCTACAGAAAAAAGTAAAAAACAGAAAACATGCAGATTAACCGAATACATTATATTACATTGTTTTTCGTTCCTAAAAAAAAATTTTCAAGAAATCGCTTTAGATGTACTTGATTTTAACTTGGAAATTTCCCAAATGAGACCATTTGAGAATTTTACGATCAAACAAGATTTTCAAAAAGGGCTAATGAAGGCAAATATAGATAACACTATACAAGTTTTATCTATTGTTGACAAACAGTTGTTTGGCTGGCGTCAGTTTTCACCGAATTTTCAGCTATATTTTTACGATGTCCACATTCATTTAATATAAAGCCGTTGTTCTACATATAGCGAATGATGTGAGGTTCAACACGTAGCCCCAAAAACAGATCAACATTTAAGTTTGAAAGGATCAAGAAAAGGCACAGGAAACGTCCTTAAGTCAGTAAAGTGCAAACAATGGGTTTTGTGTAAGTTTAGTAGCGGTCAAAGTGATAAAAACACTTTTGGAGTAAAGTTCTCTGGCTTATCATTCAACAACACTTTTGTTAGACTTTGAAGACTTTTGTTGAAAAGAGCTCGTTTACCTTGGAGAAAAGGTTATTTTTAGATAAGTTTGTTGAACAAATAATTGCATTTAAACCCATTTCATCAATATAATTTCGAGATAAAAAAATCCAAGAAGAAAAACAAAAAACGTTTTCAGCCTTGAAAAGCTTAACGGTGGCCCTGCACGATAAATATTAAATGATAAATAATGATCAATACTCATGTCAAAGACACTTAACATTGGTATTAACTGTATGTATAAGGAATACTGATGGGTTGACCTTGAATACTGACGATGATTCGGAATATCAGGAATCAGGGAATGGCATTAATACTGCACGTATAGCAGCTCATCAATATTACCGTCAGTACAGTCCTAACAACTTGGAACGACGTACAGTGTACAGTGCCCCAATAAACATAAGCACTACTGCCAGGGTGGCACATGCTGAAATTTGAGCCCAATTTTAAAAAGGAGCCAGTTTAGCTACATTTATGCTACAGTGTATTTTTTAATTTATTTTTTATACTATTTTATTTATATTAATAACTCACATTACATTTCATTATAGTAAATTTATACTCTACTAAAAAAAGTAAAGCTAAATTAATAATAATATTAATAAAGATTTTATCATGACAGATGGAACATTGATACTGATCATGTAGGGTTCCAATACCATAAACTGATGCATGTGTCACTATTACTGATTCAGTATTATTGACCAGTTTAAGGTCAAGTAATAAATGTATAAATCAATGAAATATTTTCTTATATTTCATGCCATCCCCAAATTAACGATAAAATTTGGCTGAAGCTTTAGATGAATACTAATTATGACCCTATAAGATCAGTATTTCATGTACAGATAGTAGATATTTAACAGAAGTTGTCAGTAAGAATGTCACGATGTATCAATATTTCAATTTATATTCAAATGCATTCAAGACATTCGTTGGTAATCATCATTCCACCGGTAATGTCCCTTACAAGATCAGTATAGTAATCAGTATTTGATGATATTGACAGTATTATTGGTCGTATAGGGGGATGAGAGCTGCAATAGATTGCCAAATAAGGCAAATTACATTTTAACCTAACTTCTGACACATTTGGGGTTCGAATTTGATTACTCCTAATATTTTTGTGCAAATTTTCTTCCACCAACAAACTATAACATAAATAAATCCCCAAAACGATCAACGACTCCTCAGTGGGCCCGAACTGACCTTAAAATTTCAATTCGTAATTTAGGAGTAAGTTGGGCACGTATTGAATTCCAGTTTAATACGTGCTATTATGCATATTCATGGAGGGAATTGCGTAAGAGCAGACCCAATTAAATATAAAAAAGTTTAAATGGGTTAAAAATAAGACGATTATTGCGGATAAAAATCAAATCAGCCCGTAGTAATTGAACAGAGATACTATCTGCCAGGTATCGCAAGTTTTCGTAAACGACTTAACAAAATTAATGTTGTCGTCAAATTTATGACAGCATTCGTGATGTCAGCCCGATTGACGTCATCGCTCCAAATCAGAGAATAAAAAACCTCCATAAACAATAACAATGACTTCAAAAAAAATGAATGGATAAGGAAATCTGAAATTAAGCCTCTGGAATGAGGTAATAAAAACGCCCTGCCTTCGCCGAATAAGAAATTAACTAACCTGTTGACTCCAGGACGTGCGAGTGCAAATGTTTCAGCTTAATTTTGACAAAAATGTTTAACATTGCCACTAAACATGGCCAGGTATAGGCTTTAGTCACTGTCTATAAAGGCTTGGTTTTTACCAGGATGTATAAAGTCGTTCACTTCAATATCAACTCAAAATTCGTCAAGGTATATTTTCGGCTAAATTTAGAAAATGGCTCATGTTACAAACGCGTTTAACCAATTAAGAATTTAATCATTCCATTTTTTGATTTAATTATTATCAAATACATATAAATGCATGCGAGGAAATAACTGAAGATGTGTCTCTGAACTGGGTAGTTTAAACTGAATTATTTATTTATAAAATGTTATATAAAATATTAGAAATTCAGTTTCGGTTTTATTTTCAATAATAATTTTGGAATTTTTAACATTTAGATTTCTTCGTTATGGCAAAAACACATTTTACACATTTTCGCTCCAAATACTGAGTACTCATTATGCATTTAATTGCTCGATTTATTTTTTCCGTAAATAATGCAAACCATGAAAAAACTGCACACGTTTACTTTATAGCCGGCTACATCGTGTAGCCGGGTTGAGTATATTTCACTTATTTGTCAGTCTCAGCTATTTGTGTTTTGCAAATTAAAGTTTTTATTTGCAAAACACAAATAGGTGAGACTGAAAAATAAGTAAAACACATAATTGCTGAATAGAATGATATTGATGATTTCTTTTCTTACTAGGCAAAACCTAACTTGACTTTTCAATGCCTTCAATGACCAGTTACTAAAGTAAACTTAAATGTACGTGCGTTTCAGGAAAGTCTCAATGTCGTGAAGCCATATCCTCCACTTTCCCCCCCCCCCCCTTATAATATTAATAACAACAATAACGAGAATCGATTTCATCGAATACCATCAGGTAAATCACGGCATCCTCTTGATTGCTCCTTGCGATTTCCCCTAAATGGGACTTTCCTTCACTTGAATTAAGTCACCGATTGCACACAAAGCCTATAGAAATTGTTAGCATGACGCAAGGCGGTGGAAAACAAAAAGTCGCACTTC